>VCJN01002335.1:0-23247 GCA_006384855.1 Tetraselmis striata | reverse complement strand
CACGAGGTATTCCATGCAGCCTGAATACTTCCTTCAGAAATAATTCAGCTGCCTGTCCACCAGTCACGTTGACTGTGGTTGGAATAAAATGTGCTTGCCGGGACAGATGGCAACACACAACCAACATAGTATTATAACCATTACTCTCAGGTAACTCGGTTATAAAATCCAAACCAACCGTATGCCATGGACGTGGCGGTACTGGTAAGGGCTGTGTTGGTGCAGGTGGCTGCGGACGTGCACGAACACGCCGGCACACCGAACATTGTTCACAATAGGTTTTCACGTCATGTCGTATGCGTGTCCACCAAAAACGGTCCAAGGCACGTGCCAAGGTGCTTGCATAAGCACGGTGACCAACAGAATCATGTAGCTCATACAATATCTTATTGATGATGTCACGATTGGTTGGTATGCAAAGACGTCCATGTCTCCAAAAATAACCATCGTGCTCTACCACATGACCGGACTGCTTCCACCCCCCCCATAAGGAGTAGAACGCGTCCTCTGCATATCCAGCCTTAATAAGGTGGAGAATATTGTCATCAAGGCTAAGTGACGACGCACTTACAGCCGACAATACCGCAGTACATGGGCGATGTTCACTCACGAGTGATTCAGCCGCGTCCGGCACATCCCCGGTCCAATATAAGCCACCGAAACCAATCGGCTTAAAATCCGGTCTACGCGACAACGGATCGGCTTCATTCCACTTGCCCTTTCGGTATGCAAGAGATATGGACCCAACAAACGGCTGCAAGTCGCGTACATAGCGCACTTGTCGCCGGTTCAACCTTTCTGCCGGTTGCCTGAGCAGATGACGCAGGGTGTCATGATCTGAGACAACAAGGAATCGACAGCACCCTTCAAGGTAACAACGCCAGTGCTTAATTGATTCACAGACAGCCAAAGCTTCCAAATCATAAGCACTGTAGGTATTACCACGCTCAGCTGCATTCAGCTTTCGCGCCCAGTAACTCACTGGTTTGAGGACCTCCTCCTTGGTCCTGCAGTAGCACTGCAGCAAGCCCTACGTTGGACGCATCTGTCGCTACGGTGAACGTCGCCATCCGCCCCCATTGGAAGGAATGGAAACACACGGAGCGGAAATTCAGTCGCAGACGAAGGGTCTCAAGGCTTCCTGACACGCCGGTGACCAGTCAACATGAACTGGTTTAGACTTACGCAATAAGTCAGTCAATGGTGCAGTTAAATCACTGAAATGATGAATAAACTTAGAGTAGAAATTGCAGAATTGTACAAACTTCTGATTTCACTCTGAGTTTTAGGGACAGGCCAATCCCTAACTGCAGCTACTTTGGCCTCTGAAACAGACAACTTACCATCAGCGACGGTATACCCCAAATAATCCATAGATTGCATGCCAAAGAAACATTTCTTAATTGCAGCCTCAGATTATATTCATTCAGTTTCTCAAAAACTAAACGAAGGTGCTTTATGTGGTCATCATAATTATCTGAATATATACATATATCATCCAGATACACCACCACAAAGTCACGCAAAAATGGTCTCAAGATGTCATTCATCATGCGCTGGAAAGTGGCTGGGGCATTGCACAAACCAAATGGCATTGCAGTCCACTCCCATAGAACCATCAGGTGTCTGAAACGCTGTCTTGTGGATGTCCTCCTCTGCAATGGCAACCTGCCAATAACCTGATGCTAAATCCAGATGGGTATAGCAACGGGCATTGCGGAGAGAATCCAACGTTTCATCAATTCGCGGCAAAGGATACATATCCTTTCGAGTGACCTCGTTCAGCCCACGAAAATCGACACACAACCGAAGGGATCCATCTGCCTTCTTAACAAAAAGAATAGGCGAACCAAACCCAGATTAACTAGGACGAACAAGTCCAGCGGCAATCGCATCTTTGAGTTGGCGATCCAATTCAGCACGTTCAGCGGGAGACAAACGATTAAGTCTTTGGCGTTTCATTTTGCCAGTTAACTCATTTTGTGATCCCATGGCCGATGAACAGGCGGCCTGTTGACTGGACGCAAAATTTCAGGAAACTCGTCATACAACAAATGACGAATAGCATCCTTTTGCTCTGGTGTCATAGCATTGTCTAAATGCAGGTCAGGATCATCCTTTATAACCGACATTTCAACGACATAGAATTCAGCCAAAGAATTATGCTTAGACGCACGAGCAGTTTTGCGCATCAACTTTGTACCCTAGTGGAAGTAATCATGCTACATGCAGGAGTACGACCCACTATTACAACAGGTACTTGGGTTCCATCCATTAAAGTCATGATACGTTCCGTACCATACTTAATGGTAACTTGAGCTTCATCAAGCCAAGTTAAACCCAATACAATGTCGGAGACTTTGAGCTCACGCAGTATATAAAATACTCGATTCTCAAATACATGTCCTCCAACAGACAGAGACACAACAGTTGTATGGTAACATGAGACACGTTGACCATTAGCCAAACGGACAGGTGTTCTGGCTTTCAACTTTTGTATCTGCAAGTTGTTTCTGCGCACAAAGTCCTCAGATATGAAATCTAAAGATGCCGCATTATCAACCAGTGCATCCACAACGGCGTCATCGTTAATTGTCACATTAACTTTCAACAATGGCCTGGGGTCATCCCAACGAGTCAAAGAAGCAATCTGAGGCAAACTTTGCCTTTGCATACTCCAAAATGATGGATCAGTCACATTGACAGCATCACACTCATTTGTAGACTCAGATGCACGTTCACCAATACCAACGCTAGAATCCGCAACGTTTGCAAAGTCCAAGTTAAAACTCACATTTGGACTTGTGACAGTTTTAGGTACAAAGTCATCAGGAAAAGCACAGTTAGCATCAACTAACCAAATGTTAACCCCATACTTTGGCGGTCTAACATCTTCCTGGACTGTGGCATTTTTATGAGACCACCTGGTGAACAAAGGTGTCTTTGCCGGGTATTGCTGCAATAGTTTCCAATGCTTTGTCAAAGCACTGATTCTATCAAATGCAGGCAATACAAACACTTCTACAGTATGTTCTTTAGCCCTACTGCGGCATTGCTCAAAATGCCTCGCAATAGACTCAGTCATATGCCATGGAGGGTGAATAAACACACGTTCATTCGACAAGTCGCGCGATAATATCGAATCTTGTTCTGAACAGAACGGCAAGTTCCGATGGGTATTCAGACCCTCATTATCCGCACAGCCCTCCAGCGTAAACTGGAACATCTCATGTAAGGGATCGAAGACTCTATCGACCAGTCGCCACTCGGCACTGACTGTAGTCTTTCTAGGCATACGACGCCTCAGAGCCTTTACGCGACGATGAGTCGAAACTTTCCGAGCACCCGTTACACAGGCTACTGGCAAAGTCGTACCAGACTCGCGTACACTATTCGAGTTCTCATCAGTAGGCGACTCAACATAGTCGTTACTACTCTCAGAGATGACGACATCGTCACTCGAACATGTACTCGTCACAGGTATATCGTCATTCAGACGTGCATTAGACAATAATGCGGATACCTCAAGTGCCAATGACATATCGGCAACAGTAACTTCGCAGTCATGCGACTCGACAGTTACTGGGACAGCATGATGTAACACAAACATCACTTACATCCCTATCTACTGAGCTGTCAGCAGCAGAATAAGGGCACCCCTATTTCATCTTAGGGCAGTCTTTCAGAAGGTGATCCTGGAAAAAGGGCGATTATTGAGTCAAAATGGGCACATTTCTGGACTCAAAATTGCACCCCCCTTAACTCAATATATATTGTACCCCTTTTGGGGGGTGCAAATTTGAGTCCAGCCTAACACTGTACGAATGTACTGTGAAACTGGCTTCCTTTTCTTGCCAACACTGTACGAGGTACTGTTCAGTGAAATGAACCTTCACTATGTACTACACGCCTGTCCACCGCCCTTTGACGAGATGCGTCGCTACCCTTCCACGCCAACCGTTTTTTCTGGCCTCGAATGCTACGCCGCCACTGTGCTTCCCACTCATCTACCCCTCGCAAGCTCCCTCGCGCTTGTATTCTTTGAGGCATCTTAACGCTTCTCGGTGCACAAAAGCATGGCAGACCGTCCTCGTAGAGCAAAACGCACATCTGCCCGCTTGTACAGTTCTGTGCGTGGCGGGGACATCTGCGGCTGCACTTGGCTTTGACCCAACGAGCAGGGCTCTCGACACACTGCTAGTGACCCCCATGGCGCAAGATTCTCCGCAGATGCACTTGCGTTCCGGCAGGAGGGCGTCTCAGGCGCCAATACCCACGACTCAGCCCATATTGCAACATGGAAGCGGACCGCTATGGCCCGGGGCCGGAGATTCGCAGCCTTCGCCTCACGGCGAGCCTCAGCCTGACCCCCCAAGCCTCAAGGTGTGCCACCTTTGGTCCCTCTCCCAGGAGCGACTCCAACGGTACGCGGACTCGCATCTTCGCTTGCATCTCTCATCAGGGCGCCGTGGGCTGCGTTAAGCGCACCTCGCCGTCGCGCATCTCGACATGAGTGGTGACACCCGCCCCGTTTCCCACCCGCTTCGTGTTTTCGTCCTTGTCTGCCAACGACCTCTAACACATCATGCACGATCCGCGATACCCGATGACCTCAGACTGCAAGAGAGGGGCAGGGGCGAGAGGCAGCACGGTGAACATGCGGGCCTTCTTGGCCTCTGAAGACCACCGGCTTGTGTACAACGAGTTGCGGGGGATTTGCAACGAGTATGTCCAAGAAGCTCACCGGCAGATGCGAATCTCGTCCCCTGGTAAAATGGCCCGGCAAAAGCCCTCGTCATGGCAGACCCGGACTACGGCTCGGGTCCTGCCAATGTCGACGGCGTGGCGGGGGAGGGGGGGGGGGGGGGGGGGGGGGGGCTGCTCCTCATCATCTTTCTCAATTGCTGCGCGCCACTCACTGCCGTCAGGAGGGGGCGAGATGTGGCAATTGTCGACGCCTTGAAGTTGGTAGTCGTCGGACGAGATTCGGCGACTTTAAGGGCGCATCTCTCGGAGCACCTCGGCAACCAACGTGGGTTCGTGTCTGCGAGACAGCGAGAACCATGGCGGCGGCGAGAGATGCGGCACTGGAACCCGGAGGCCCACATTGGGGACGACGGGTACGTCCTCCTGGACGTCAAAGCAGCGGTGGCTGAAGCCACCGCTGGCACGACTGACGAGGAAGAGATGCGGAGGGTGGAGAGAATTTAAAGGTAGAGGGTGGGATTACCCCCCGCATCTCCGCAGTGGGGGCATATGAGCGCTCGCATCTCTCGCGTACAAACCCGTGAACTATCGCTCCTAGCTCTTGTAACGCTGCCCTAGGCAAGGAGCCCTTTGTCGTTGTCACGTCGCCTTGGTTCACTCACCTGAATATGCTCCTACCGCTGCTGCCGGCCTACAAGGCGGAAATCTGTTGCGTGCAGATTCCGAGCACCTACTTGACGCAAGGGCCCCGACCGCAAATGAACTACCTATCCACAGTCTGTTGAAAGCGGATCGTGTACTTCTCATCGCGTCAAAGCACCCAAGAAACCCCGACACCAACAGACGCGCCTTGTGGTTGGTCGTCGGACGAGATTCGGCGACTTTAAGGGCGCATCTCTCGGAGCACCTCGGCAGGCAACGTGGGTTCGTGTATGCGAGACGGCGAGAACCATGACGGCGGCGAAAGAGATGCGGCACTGGAACCCGGAGGCCCACATTGTAGACGACGGGTACGTCCTCCCGGACGTCAAAGCAGCGGTGGCTGAGGCCACCGCTGGCACGACTGACGAGCAAGAGATGCGGAGGGTGGAGAGAATTTAAAGGTAGAGGGTGGGATTACCCCCCGCATCTCCGCAGTGGGGGCATATGAGCGCTCGCATCTCTCGCGTGCAAACCCGTGTATTGTCGCTCCTAGCTCTTGTAACGCTGCCCTAGGCAAGGAGCCCTTTGTCGTTGTCATGTCGCCTTGGTTCACTCACCTGAATTTGCTCCTACCGCTGCTGCCGGCCTACAAGGCGGAAATCTGTTGCGTGCAGATTCCGAGCACCTACTTGACGCAAGGGCCCCGCCCGCAAATGAACTACCTATCCACAGTCTGTTGAAAGCGGGTCGTGTACTTCTCATCGCGTCCAAGCACCCAAGTAATCCCGACACCAACAGACGCGCCTTGTGGTTGGTCGTCGGAAGAGATTCGGCGACTTTAAGGGCGCATCTCTCGGAGCACCTCGGCAAGCAACGTGGGTTCGTGTATGCGAGACGGCGAGAACCATGACGGCGGCGAAAGAGATGCGGCACTGGAACCCGGAGGCCCACATTGTAGACGACGGGTACGTCCTCCCGGACGTCAAAGCAGCGGTGGCTGAGGCCACCGCTGGCACGACTGACGAGCAAGAGATGCGGAGGGTGGAGAGAATTTAAAGGTAGAGGGTGGGATTACCCCCCGCATCTCCGCAGTGGGGGCATATGAGCGCTCGCATCTCTCGCGTGCAAACCCGTGTATTGTCGCTCCTAGCTCTTGTAACGCTGCCCTAGGCAAGGAGCCCTTTGTCGTTGTCATGTCGCCTTGGTTCACTCACCTGAATTTGCTCCTACCGCTGCTGCCGGCCTACAAGGCGGAAATCTGTTGCGTGCAGATTCCGAGCACCTACTTGACGCAAGGGCCCCGCCCGCAAATGAACTACCTATCCACAGTCTGTTGAAAGCGGGTCGTGTACTTCTCATCGCGTCCAAGCACCCAAGTAATCCCGACACCAACAGACGCGCCTTGTGGTTGGTCGTCGGAAGAGATTCGGCGACTTTAAGGGCGCATCTCTCGGAGCACCTCGGCAAGCAACGTGGGTTCGTGTCTGGTCCGTGACAAGGGATTCATGCAGCTTGAAATTCGCTGCCATAGCTCCCTGGACAATACCTCATTAATCATAATCAACCATCACAACAAATCATTCTCAACCGCAGATAAGAGTTTAATCGACTCCCGTCCGTCGATTTCACAAACCGCACTTCCTTTGCTAGCGCGGCCGGGGCAGCGGGGCGCCAACGCGCCGCGGCCGGCGCAGCGGGGCGCCAACGCGCCGCGGCCGGGGCAGCGGGGCGCCAACGCGCCGCGGCCGGGGCAGCGGGGCGCCAACGCGCCGCGGCCGGGGCAGCGGGGCGCCAACGCGCCGCGGCCGGCGCAGCGGGGCGCCAACGCGCCGCGGCCGGCGCAGCGGGGCGCCAACGCGCCGCGGCCGGCGCAGCGGGGCGCCAACGCGCCGCGGCCGGCGCAGCGGGGCGCCAACGCGCCGCGGCCGGCGCAGCGGGGCGCCAACGCGCCGCGGCCGGCGCAGCGGGGCGCCAACGCGCCGCGGCCGGCGCAGCGGGGCGCCAACGCGCCGCGGCCGGCGCAGCGGGGCGCCAACGCGCCGCGGCCGGCGCAGCGGGGCGCCAACGCGCCGCGGCCGGCGCAGCGGGGCGCCAACGCGCCGCGGCCGGCGCAGCGGGGCGCCAACGCGCCGCGGCCGGCGCAGCGGGGCGCCAACGCGCCAACGCGCGGCGACCGGCGCATGTTGGTGATTCATGCAGCCCCGCATACTAAATGGTTTGCAGCCATCTAGGCCATCAAAGCATGCTTAAAGGCAGCATCTGCGCTGCAGCGCTGCAGCAATCTGCGGCGTGCCGCCAGCAAATATAACGTATTATCCCTACTGCCCTGCAATCTGTATGGTATCGACAAGCAGGTGCGTATTCATATCCCTTCTATGCCATGCAGCCCCGCATACTAATAAATGGTTTGCAGCCATCCAGGCAATTGAAGCATGCCTTAAGGCAGCATCTGCGGTGCAGCGCTGCAGCAATCTGCGGCGTGCCGCCAGCAAATATATCGTATTAGCCCTACTGCCTTGCAGTCCGTATAGTATCATCAAGTAGGTGCATGCTCATATCCCTTTCATGCCATACAGCCCTGCATACTAATAAATGGTTTGCAGCCATCCAGTCAATTAAAACATGCCTTAAGGCAGCATCTGCGGTGCAGCGCTTCAGCAATCTGCGGCGTGCCGCCAGCAAATATCAGGCATTAGCCCTACTGCCTTGCAGTCCGTATAGTATCGTCAAGCCGGTGCGTGTTCACATCCCTTTCATGCCATGCAGCCCCGCATACTAATAAATGGTTTGCAGCCATCTAGACAATTAAAGCATGCCTTAAGGCAGCATCTGCGGTGCAGCGCTGCAGCAATCTGCGGCGTGCCGCCAGCAAATATCAGGCATTAGCCCTACTGCCTTGCAATCTGCATAGTATCGTCAAGCAGGTGCGTGTTCACATCCCTTCTATGCCATGCAGCCCCGCATACGAAATGGTTTGCAGCCATCTAGGCAATAGAAGCATGCCTAAAGGCAGCATCTGCGGTGCAGCGCTGCAGCAATCTGCGGCGTGCCGCGAGCAAATATCAGGCATTAGTGGTACTGCCTTGCAATCTGTATAGTATTGTAAAGCATATGGGCAATTAAATCCCCTTTTTGTCATAAAAATCCTCATACTGGAAGGTTGCCGAGCCGGCTCTTTACCCCCCACCGTCTTGGTCGACGACCGCTACTACCAGGTCGTAGCGGCGCCGCGTCAGGCTGGCGGGTCCTCTAAGCCCGCATCTCAACCACCGCCACCGGGGTCCGGCGGAGATGGCTCCCAAAACGGCGCTGCAGCAGGTCTCTTGATAGAGCTTCGAGCAGCTCCGTCCCTCCCCCGAGCAGGCTTGGTCCCTTGGAGACTGCCAAGCCGCCGAGTGAGCCTCAGCCTTCGAGTGCGACGAAGCGCCCGCACGGTGCGTTGAGCACGGGAGGCAAGACCAGCTTGTCGCCCATTAAGCTGCGCAAAAAGCATTCCAAGAAGCGCGGGCCGAGTCCTCCTTCAAGATGGCGATAGAGTTGGAGAACGACGACCCCTTCCAGACGCCTAAGCCGAAACGCGAAGCCACGTCAAGCCGTCAGGCGCCTTCGGGTGCCGCTGGTGGGAGTCGCAGGGCCACATCTTCCCGTGGCGGTGCCGCATCTCCGCCTCCCCGACCCGCATTTCCACCTATGGAGGCAAGAGCAGCAGCTTGTAGCCCAATAAGCTGCGCAAGAAGCATTCCAAGAAGTGTGGGCCGACTCCTCCTTTAAGATGGCGAAAGAGTTGGAGGACGACGACCCCTTCCAGGCGCCTAAGCCGAAACGCGAAGCCACGTCAAGCCGTCAGGCGCCTTCGGGTGCCGCTGGTGGGAGTCGCAGGGCCACATCTTCCCGTGGCGGTGCCGCATCTCCGCCTCCCCGACCTGCATCTCCGCCTATTGAGGCAAGAGCAGCAGCTTGTCGCCCATTAAGCTGCGCAAGAAGCATTCCAAGAAGCGTGGGCCGACTCCTCCTTTAAGATGGCGAAAGAGTTGGAGGACGACGACCCCTTCCAGGCGCCTAAGCCGAAACGCGAAGCCCCGTCAAGCCGTCAGGCGCCTTCGGGTGCCGCTGGTGGGAGTCGCATCAGGGCCACATCTTCACGTGGCGGTGCCGCATCTCCGCCTCCCCGACCCGCATCTCCGCCTAAGGAGCCCTCATCTCGGGACGCGAAGCCCGCACCGCCGCCTGCGCCGACATCTCGCCCCAACGCCGCGTCGCTGTCAGCAGGGTTCAGAGGTAGCATCTCGTTGCGACGAACACAATCTCTGAGGTCGGCGATAGACTCGTAGGCCCGGGGCGTCTTCTCTGCGCGAGCGAGGCTCGATTTCCAGGCTTGAAACGCTTGAAACGCAGTCGCCATGCCCTCGCGTCCGCAATCTTCCAAGGTGAGGCGGATAGTACTTTACGCGACTGAGGGCGCGAAGAGGACACGCCGATGTGCCATTTCTAATACTCTCGTATAGTATTGCATTGCACCTGAAATGTGACCGAAAAATGGGTACATATCCCAGCCTAAGCGATCACGTGGGGGCACATTTTTGAGTCCAGGAATTGGACCGTTTTGACTCAAAAATGTGCCCTGTGCCAGGTGATCCTCACCACACTTAAAGCATGTTTTAGCAGCCAGATGCTTAGCATACTTCTCAGGCTCGTGCATTTTGACATGATTAAGATAATCTACTATCTTTCTGCCAGGTGTTGTGGTGTTATTACCCTTCTGCTTCCCGTCGCTAGACTTCTGCCTCTTGCCGTTGTTGGTGTGGCGTCCATTGGTTGCGACAGGTGGAGCATCATCTCCACGGTTGCGCTTGCTCATGTTGGCAGCCTTGGACTTCTTCCTGGAGTCATGTCCTCCATTGCCATTGCCAGCAAGATGTCCATTGGCCACAGGCTTAGCCGCATTGCCAAGCGCCTTGTTGCTCCCAACCATCGCCGTTGTATACTGCTGTAGCTCAGCGAGTGTCGATGGTTGTCCAGCTCGCTTCTGGTCAGTCACAAACTTATGGGCAATCTCTTTAAGCTTATTGTGACTCAATGCAGATGCAAACTTAAGGACCATGAACTCATCATGAAGGGTTAGTCTGGTCCTTGCTAGGACATCGTTGAAGGTCTGCACAAAGTCCTTATAATCCAAGGGAGAGTCTTGGGGACCAGCAGACACCTGCTTGATGCCATCAAGCTCTATGCATGCATCATGCACTATGTCATGCATCAATGGTGAGTCTCTAACTGCCTTCACAAACTCTGCAGCGTTGGTAGGACGCAGCGAAGGAGGCTTGGAATCAAATCCCTGCCACCAACGCTGGAACTTGCCACTCAGAGTCTGCACGGCATATGCAAGACCATATGCAGTTGTGGACTTCAGTCCCACAGTGCCAAGCAGCTCCGGTAGTCCAGTAAGCCATACATCTAGCTTGAGGACATCCTGGCCATCTTGCTTGGGCTGGGTTTGAGCAGACTTCCTCTGGGACTCAGTTAGTTGTGCATCACGCGTATCATACCATGGTATGTCAATGATTGTTATATTGCTGAGGTCAGTTGCCATCGGATCTACAACTAGATAACGATGCACAGCATGCCAGATAGGGGACTCACAAGAGTCATACCTAAATGCGAATTGTTGAGGAAGCTCAGGGTATGAACGGTTCATCCAGAAACCATTCAACACAGACTTATAAATGGTTGCCCATGAATCACTTACCGCAGTATGAATCATGAACGGAGGGTACCACACAGTCGTCGGCACAGGCTTGCCTTGACTGTTCAATGCAATGCTCACGGAGTACGAATCCTCAGACTCCGGGTCTAGGGTGATACTCTCAGGGAAGGTGCGCGCGACGTCGGGTAATGCAGCGCCGCCATCATCAGCATTTAGTTCTTCACCAGCTGCAACCACCGGTGCTACTAAATGCGACATGACTAAGGCGTGCGATCTCTCTGGTGTGCGCATCTCATTCGCTATCTGCTTCGCCGATAGCTTAGATGCATATAAGAAACAACGCATGCCCTCGATGGTGAGAATGTCAAACAATTCTAAATCATCTTCATCGACAAGCAAGCCAGTCTCTTCACGCAGTTTGCGCACCGCCGTGCCGCGCATAGACTTGTCAGACGCTATCGACTTTCCGACAGGTAAGAAGAGAGTCGATCTAGCGTTCGGTTCAATCGTCAGAATCACTTGGCGTTCGACCGAGTGACCCTTACCGTAAGTCACCACCACGGCTGCACAAACCTTGGTAGTCGACATGTCGACAGAACTTTCCTCGTTGAGCAGCAGCTCTCGGCTCTTGCCAGCAGAATTCATCGACTCGGACATGTCGAACTGTTCAGTCGAGTTATCTCAGATAAAGCAGTGGAAGCTAGGATGAGGAGCGCAACAGTCGCTCCGAAACCAGTGCGACAGTCTAGGGTGCCTCACGCAAGTCAAGCAGACAAGGCTGTCGTAAACTCACAGAAGGCAGCAGAGAGAGAAAGAAACAATGGTTACAACGTTGTCACCACCCGCCGCTATTTATGCGTATGGCTAGCTCACAGCTAGCCACCACCAAGCGGCACGCGCACTGTTAAGCGCGTCACCGTGGAGAGTCGTGCCTTGAAGTGTCGAACAGGAGGTCGTCGCTTAGAGACCTCCGCACATGTAGTTGACACATCAGTTTATACACAAGTATACAACTGATGTTACAGAGGCAGGTGCATTATACATATATGCCCGCTACGGGTACGCACATGCGTATTATCCCGTAACTACTACTGAACAGTGTACCGGTACCAGTAGGACTCATCTCATGATTCATCATCCACCAGTACTCGTATTGTGGCGCGTGACACACGCGCTCACACATACGATACAGCAGCAGGTACTCGTACATGAATGATGCTACGATCATACAGTACCCGTACAGAGTATGCCATTATTGTCACACGGGGTAGGCCATCAGCCGCGGCGAGTACGCTTGCAACCAATGACCCGGGTCATAGCAACACATGCCGACGAGCGACGTGACGCAGGCGCAGAAGCACCATCACGTGCCGCGCGCGCCGCCGCAACCCCGCCAATAACGTTGTCTTCATGATTGTGCCATGTTGATGAGCAAGTAAGGAGAAACGGCGGCGCCACGCAGACAAGAGCTGGCCGATTTTCTGGTTAGTGTGTGTGGGGCTAGCTTCGCGAGCTCCACCAACAAGGCCTCGGCGTGCGGGGCCAGCGAGCCGAACTTGGAGACGGCGAAAGGAACAAAGCGAAGCATCCCGGAGGCGTTTCGCACATCCTCGTCATACTTTTGGATTTTGTGGCGCTCTGCAGCGTGCGATGCAGTCGTTGGATCCGAGCTTGACACGCCGAGGATAGGGGCAATGGTGGTATCGACAACAACCGTGATCCCATGGATACCATCATACCCAAAAAGCCCAACATCGGCCGGCCCGCCCGGCCGTCGCTGCCCTTCGGAAGAGAAACAACCAGCGTCGGATCCGTGAGGATAATTATGGACACCCACGCCCACGGCGGACTTCATGTCGTGGCAAACGTCGGAAAGGCCATGTGCCGCCCACTCGTGTGCGGGGTGGTTGGAGTCGCGCCCCCAGAGCGACGTACGTGCCACGTGATCAGCGTACGCGACCGCCCAAGGTGAAGGAGTGAATTCCACGCCAACATCCTCAAAACGGGCCAGCATGCCTTGTAGCGAGAAGGAGCAAAAAGCACAAGGGCGGGGCTCACCAAAGAGAGAGGACATGAGCCGCCGGAAGCGGCTAAAAATGGGCGGCAAACGGCAACGCGGAAAATGGAATCGTAGTACTCAGGGGAACGCTCACAGACTTCACCAAGGCGACCCTCACTAAGAGGATCAGTCACCATGAACGCCGTCGCAGCGCGTAAGAGGCGGCCCCGGAAGCGGTTACTGTCAGGGCCGCTTGTACTAGCTAGGCATACGCGCAGCAAGCTTTGCGAAGCGGACCGTGTAAGGATTAGATGCGGTGGCTCAGGATTTCCTGGCGCGGACTTTCCGCATGCAGTGCAAGGGGAAGTCCGAGACTAACTTATTTTTCGGGTCATTGGTCATCATTATGTGCGGTACTACGTATAATAGGTAGTGACCGACAATACTGTAGTGTATATATGCCGACCGTCTGTCAACACTTCATCATGTTGAATACATGATATATCTCCGCCATATATGAACATATTATCTATGAAGTTGCATACTAACGTATCCTTTCATTATATATATATATGTATATATATATATATACATATATGTATGTGTGTGTGTGTGTGTGTGTGTGTGTGTGTGCATGTATCCATGTATGTAAAAACGCTTGCCGAGGACCGGTGGCCGCTCCGTAACCAGCCCCCAAACACTGGGGCTTGGTGACTGCGCCTCGATATCATTTATTTGTCTGCGACGACCGCGCCCCCGCCCTGACCGCAACCGCCCACCCTTGCCCCCGGAATCAGCCTTCGACGCCGCCTCTCCTCCGCTGATGCCGGCAGCTCAGTCGCTCGCCCAAGGGCCGAGCGCCTTTTTGGCGCCGGCCCCCAAGCCTGCCGCCATAGGTCGGCGTCAGTGCGCCGGCAGCCCGGCCGGGGCGGGGCGGGTGTCGCAGCCCCGACGCTCTGTCGTCGCGAACCGCCGCGTGGAGCAGCGCGGCTTCAAGACCGCACCTCGTGCACGACCGGGTGCGGTCCGCTGCTCCGCGCGGGCCCAGCGACGGGACGGCGGCGGCTCATGCCCCGTGCTACGACTAAGTGGCGACCACCCGGCCCAACAGCCGTGCGACTCTGAATCAGCTGGCTGGTCGCTGCTGGGCACCGTGTTTCAGGTACGAACAATCTCGGGGCTACGGTACCGGCAGATCGGCTACTTAAATTCGTGCAGTGCCTGACGAAAAGGATGTACGCGCGAATATCGACGCCGTGCTGTGGAACCGACTAGCAGCACCCGTTGTCTCCAAGTGCTGTCCAGACTCTACAATTGTCAAGTATGCCTCAAGGTTCTTGACCGATTAAGGCGTGGCTAACGGACGTACCGCCTCCACCGGTGCACAGGCTGCTGCATTGGCCGTCCCTGTCGCGATCACACTGGCACTGCTGCCTTCCTCCGCGCCTGTATGGCTGCGCGCGACCGCGGGCCTGGCGGCGGCTGCCCTTGGCGCGGCGGCGAAAGCGGTGCTTGAAGGGTTCGCGAGGAGGCGGCGCTTTGCTGGCCTGGCTCTCCCGCCGGAGGTGGAGGAGGAGAGGCACCCGTTGCTTGGGCATACCCTGGTGGTGAGTGCATCCTAACCCAAAAATGCCTGTTATCATCCGCATCCCCGTACGCAAGGCATGGAGTGGCATGCATAGTGACACGCATAATGAAGCAAGCAGCATACAAGACAGAGGCCCAACACTGTATAGCATTCATCCACACAACATACGATTCATAGATTTACACATGTGCCAGCCGGGCACCATGCCTGGGGGCGCAGCACCCTGGCGGCATCCAGTGACCCTATCAGGATCTCACCATGGCGCCGGGTGTGGGTCAGGGCGGCTCGGAGAGCTTCCTCAAAGGCTGCCATGAGCGCTACGGCGAGATCTTCTCCATCCAGTTCCCGCTGATGAGCAGTGACCCCGTGGCGGTGGTGTACGGGGCGCCCGAGGTGCGCGAGCTGCTCGCGGCAGAAAGCGAGCTGGTGGAGTCCTCCTGGCCAGCAGGCATCATTGAGCTGCTCGGCCAGACCTCCCTCACCGGAGTGCGCGGCCAGGAGCATCGGAAGCTTCGGCAGGTTGGTATCCCCACTGCGTTCACACATGCCCATCTCCTTTGCACAGATGCTCTCTGAGGCTCTATGGAGGGCACCAATGGGTATTCTACGCACCTTTGCATGGCGACTGATGTCATCACATGCTCGCAGGTGATGAACGAGGTGCTGAACGACAAAGTGGTCAACACGTACGGCATCCCCGTCATCCAGGCGCTCATGCAGAAGTATGCCCGGCAGTGGAGCGAGGCAGGGCCGAAGGGGGTCCCCATGGGCAGATCGGCCCGCAACTTCACATTTGACGTGCGCTGCCGCCGCTCGCACCCCTGCTTTCCGTGCTTCTCTAGCAGTCATGGCCACCGCTCGGGGCGGCACGTCGTGATGCACCGCTCACCATGGCTGACCTCGCAGGTGTCAGTCACATTCATCCTCGGCGTAGAGCTGGACGAAGCGAAAGCGGCAGGGCTCCGCAAGGACTTTGACATACTGCTGAGCGGGCTGTTTGCCCCGAAGTGGCCGGCCCCGGTTGGGAAGTTCCACCAGGCCAAGCAGGCGCGCAAACGGATGGCCGCCACGTTTGCTCAGGTCTTCCAGGAATTCATGCCTCTTTACCGGGAAGGGAAGGCGCCCAAGGTGTGATGCAAGTGCGACAATTAGAAATAGAATAGGATAGACATAGAACACAATATAAATGTCTCAATGATTCGCCTTTTCTTTAGCGGAAACTGACAGATACACCTTAGTCGCTTTGAGAATCGATTCGGTTAGCACTGAGGATAATCTTTGGATTTGTATTGCCCATTCATTCAGGGATGGTTCATGTACGTGCATTGGTTGTTGTGTGCTGGTGCTACTCATGGAGGGAATTAAACACCTGGTGGGCAATGCTGCCAGCCAGTTGCAAGCCGGTGTAGCTTGCCTACGCTGAGCAGTTGCCGCCGGTGTCATGCCGGCAGGGCGCGCTGTATGTGGTGGTGGAGGAGGCGGAGAAGGCGGGCGTGCAGGCGGATGTGGACTACGTGGTGGACCAAATGATCATGATGCTGTTCGCTGGCACGGAGACCACCGCCACCAGCTTCATCTCCGCATGCCTTATGCTGGACGGCCGACACGACATCATGGACCGGCTGAGGGAGGAGCTGAGGGTGGGGTGCCACCTGCCTAGAACTACCCCAGTTGCACCAATGCCCCGGCCCTTGATTGGCACGGTAGGCAGCCTGCTACATCCACCTGAAGCGCGACATCTGCATGTTGTGGCAGCCCTTGCAGCCGAGCCAAGTCACCAACCCGCAGCTAGCGCCCTACACACGCGCCACCGCCAACGAGCTCCTGCGCATCAGGCCACCTGTGCAGCGCGTGTTCCGCAAGACGCTCCGCGCGTTTGACGTCCACGGCGTGACGGTGCCCGCTAACCGGATAGTCATGCTGAGCAGCGGGGTGACCCCCCAACCCTTGCCGCTGCGTGTCCCCTGTATAATCTTTGCAACGTGGCTCGTCCAAATGATGTTTACTCTGCACATGTGCCGGCTTTTCGCCCCTTGACACCCTTATTCCCATTTCCCAACATCCAGATTGAATCGTACCATGCGGTGGAGCGGGACCCCAAGGACTTCAATCCTGAGCAATGGTTAGACATTAGGACCCCTCCCGAGGGGTACATGCCGTTTGGGCATGGCGCCAGGGTGGGTCCCGCTAAACATACTTCAACATCCTTTGCGCACCGACCAACCCACTGCCACCCCCACATTCCTACTTGATTGCCTGTTGTGATGAAGCCATGCCCAGCAATGACGTGATGTTACATTGCGGCTCGTGCCATGTCTGCCTCGCTTCCAGGTGTGCCCTGGTAAGACGCTGGCGCTGGCGGAGATCCATGCTATGCTGGCTGTGATGGCGCTTAACTACGACTGCTCCGTGGTGCGCACGGATGAGGTAGCGGGCCCGGTAAGGACATGCGCCCTATTTGCTGTTTCCCTCTGCAAGACCCTTTGTGCTTCACAGCCCGCTTCCGGATGCTTGCTCCCATGCCTGAGCTTGTGAATGGTTGCCCCCATGTTTTCATATTAGGCGGGAGCCGTACTGGACCCGACTGTTAGCTTCAAGGCACGAGGCACGTCTGTGCAGCCGCACCCGGAAGCCGCCTTGGCCTAGGGCTCGGTTGCCCGCCCTGACGTTACACAGGCACATGCCAAGAAAGTGCCTCAAGCTCCTTGCTGGGGGTTTTGTGCCTGGCATGCGCCGCATCACTGCGCGACAAATGGCTGGGAAACGTATAACCAGCGCCACCGATGCGCATAGGCCATTGTGCCGTCTTCTGTGGTATTCGGAACATCAAGGCGGCAGCCTGAATTTAATGACGGGTGGAGATGCGGTTGAGAAGTCACTGTCACTCGTGTTTGTTTTGACGGCCCGATTGACAGAATCAACATGTCCTCATAATTGATAGGTTGGAAAGGTACATCACCGAACTGCGGGCAGCCCACCTGACCACTCGTACGGGAGATCTCGTACTGGGAAAAACTGGACTAGGGTCGCCGGCCCGCTGGCCCAAACAGCGTGCTGACTGCATGCTGCTGCGAGGCCGCTAGTTGCGATTTTGTTGACAGCGTGTAAAACGCATTGGGACTACAGTGTGCTGGAACATCACTAGAACGCTTGAAGGGCGGCGGCTGTGGCCCGTCGCATGGCCTGTGCGGCAGCAAGCACCCCCGCTCCCCCAATCAGGAAAAGCCTTGTCACACAGAAGCCGCACACTGGTGCCAACCTGGGCTAGATAAGCCCTGAATGGAAACAGTGGTAGGCTACTGGTATCGACAGGCGACATTCCGCTGTTGTTTTTTATTATCATTCAATATCATACGGCATTTGCAATACGGTGGATGGCTCCTGATGTTTTTACAAAACTTGATAATGTATCATCATCATTACCAAGTATCTTGGTATTAGAGATAGAAGGCAGTACACCCAGCATCATTTGCTTGGCTGCCGGACTTCGTCATTGCCGATGTACGGCCACATTGTGCTACTGCTGTACAGGTGCCGGCGCGATAATCAGAACACTGCGGGTAACAGCCCGCCATAGATCTCATATCAAAGATCTCATAGAGACAAAACTATAGCGGAAAGTTGTCGAATGTTCCGATAGGCTGCATGCAGGCCCAATCTGAGGTTTACACAGCCGCTTCATTGTATAGGTTCGCCGGCACCCAAACACACAGGATCATGCAAATCGTGCAGAGATTGGATTACCTGGCACGCCGCTTGCCATAAGATACTTTCTCGGCCCCAACACCATAGTTCACATGGGCTGCATGGAATAAGTAATACTAAAGCCATGGAGATTTAAATGCATGGATAGTGTCGCATTTGTTGGTGTCGCATTTTCGGATTATTGGTGCCGACCACTGATCTTTCTTTCAGCCTATCTAAGGAAGCAACCCAGAGACTCCATCTTGAAGTGAAGCGCATAGCCAGCCCTGCCACAGGCCCAGGCTTCTTGCCAGCTGTGTCGCTTCACTGGACCGCAGCCATATAGGCTCTACCTACTTTACTGACGCAAAGATATATCCGCAGTTGCCAGGCTCCACACTACTGGATGGTACACAATTTGCATTCCTCTTCAGTGCAGCTCCCTTCTCATCAGTCTGCTGATACCCCCCCCCCCCCCCCCTCCCCCCCCCCCTTTGCGCCACTGATCTGGCGCAGGGGGGTGAAAGATTGGGGTCACATGTCACATCGTAGCACTTGGCGACTAGTCCACATGTGTGCGCCTTGCTGAGTGCAGGAAGGTTTTCAGACGGCCGGACTCTACGATGTATGCATAGAGCAGCTCCAAGCTGTGCAGCAGCATCTGAGGCAACCACACCGACGTCCAGTGGAGGACGACAGAGGATGAGCCGGACCGGTTCACCATCACGTGCGACATGCCAACAGTGCCTGCCACGGCGTCGATGAGAGCCTCACGTGGTCCCACAGGCAACAGCACGTTGCTCAGGATCCCATGGACGAAGCATTTGATGATGGAAGACGCTGGGCTCATGTCCCACAGCAGCCGGTGGTTCCAGCAAGGCAGCAGCTTTCCGGAGGCCAGAGAGAAGACCGACCTGAGGACCCGGATGCCCAGGTTAACCGAGTTATCAGCCGCTCTTCCCTGCCGGCCATACGACACTTGCAGGGTGAACAGTGCCGAGACCGTGGCGATGACGACGATGACCTTCCGCCCCACACGGCAACTCGCGATGCAATCCTGGTCGCAGGTCTGGCCGGCGACTTCGTTGGGCTGGTGGAGAAAATACATAGGGAGTGCCCAGCTGAGCAGGGCTGTCCACTGGCCCGCCCTTGCAAGCTGCGAGTCTCCCCGCTGCGCGTTGTTAAAGGACTCCGCTAGGCCTCCGCCGCCCCGCAATCGCAGACACGGGGTGACCCGGAGCCTGGGGGACACGGAGAAGGCGACGGCTTGCAACCCGCGTCGTTTGCGCCAGCACGCCACGAAGCCCGCCCATACGAGGAGCAGCACTGCCAGCTCCAGGTGCAGAACTCCACGCAGCGCGGCATCGCTCAGCTGCGCCTCGCGACCATGGTTCAGAAGCCTGTACAGGTCGATCGTCGCGGCGCTCACCGCAGAGAGCCCGCCCAGCATCGTTGCAGGTTACTCGTTGCACGCACCTGGTCGCAGACCAGATCAAAGCGTCCCGGTGCCGTCAGATGGTTCGGGGTAGGATGCCACACTTCAAAGACGACTCCTCCTCAAAATCGATTGTAGGTATTTGGTCTGACGTAAAGCAGGGGCCGACGGCGAATGAGGAGGAGGGGAGGTGGCGTCCGGGGCCCGAGAATACAGCGGGCGGAACTGGTGGTGGGGACGGCGACGTAGCGTGTACAGGTACTGCTGTACTCGAGTCGAAACGAGACATCATGATATGCTGCTATATTGCCTCCGCCAAGGCCACTCGTCATCATGTTGCTACAGGTACCTGCTGTAACGCTAGGGATTGCCGAGGGGTTTCCGTGACTGGATAGCTGCCTAAACGGCCGTCGTAGAGACGCTGCGAGCAGGGTTTTCCACTGGTGCCAGTCCTGTCCCAGGCCGGGGGCGGGAAAACCTACGGATTACTATCATGTATTGCCAAGTGACTGGGACTCTCGCGAATTTCGAGCCCGAGCTACGTCCGCGTTCAAATAGTATTTAGTCGCTATGTACTAATAGCTATGATTTCACACATAGTGACATGGGGCGTCCACTTTTCTATATTGTGGTTTAGGAGACAAATCTGCCCAGAATTTGGCCGGGGGGGGGGGGGGGGGGGGGCGTTCAGACCATCACTGTCATTACGGTTCATCACCTGAAGTACTGTCTTATGTACTTGTCTCGTCCCCGCGACGACTCAGATATTGCCGCGCCGTACCAGTAGTCGCTACCGGTGCTGTACAGCGCGCCAACCGCGCATAAGCGACGGGGCGCCCGCTCATGCGCCATCACAGCTCCAGCCCGCACACACAGTGCTTGTGCGGCGCACTGCGCAGCACCCACGCATGGAGGACCCCACTGTCGCCGCTTCGGTGACTGTGCGTGTGGCTAATACCGGTCTGGGCCGGAACTACGACGTGATCTTGGGTAGCACGTTCGACCTGCGCATCTAGAAATGGCTTGCCGAAAACACCTGCGTAGATTGGTTGCGAGAGGTTATGCTTTACACGAAGAAGCCTGAGCTGGAGCTGCACGCTGCGCAACTATACGATTGTACGATCGGCCTGGAAGTCTTGAGGCGCCCCCTATCCGTACGCTCCGCGAACGGGATATTGTTGACTCAGGAGGGCGGTGATGTGGCGGCTAGTGACGCGACAGTATTTCTCACGAAGAAGTGGTCGGCGCTTGATTTCGTGCGGCAGGTCGGCACCGACAGCACCACCACCCTGCGATACACGCTCACGCCGCCCGAGCCCGCGGCATGCACTGGACGCCAGCCCATCAGCGCAGCACCGGAGGGGCCCACTGTCCACGAATCGGTACAATAGAGTTGGTATAGCCCAACCAGAGATGCCTGATAACTGCCTGGAGATTTCTACACCCGGAGGCGCACCCTTCCATTTGCAACTGGCCATGGGCACTGTGCAGTGCAAGGAGTGTGCCAAACCTCGCGTCATTTTCTCGATGAGGGCACCTAGCACGATGCAACCGTCACATACCGGTGAGGAACAGCCACCCAGCAGAGCAGACATCGCAGCTTGCAGGCGCATTGCAAAGGATGTTTTGCAGGATGCTATTGCCAGCCAAGACTATGTGTGTGGTGGCCAACCACTCCCAGAGCAACATCCCTTCCACGACATCTTCTACACTGCCCAGGATCTAGAGTGCCATATATATGCATGTGGAGCCACAGTTTTACTCCAAGCGTGGCCGGACTCCCTAGGTTGCATCTTGGTCAAACCCCTCCTTGTGCTCTCAATGTGTTGGTGATTTAGAGGCCACTGTTGAAGAAAGCATTCCCTTCAGCACTATCTTGCCGTTGTGTGACAAGTGCAGGGGTGAGGTGTGAAGTACCCTGTCAGAAGTAGGATCAGGATGTCACAGGCTAGGGCCGCCATTGCAACGCATGCGGCGCAGGCAGCCGCACACAAGGCCAACATGGCCACCGGAGTGTCGAGGAAGCGTCCCAGGGCGGAGGCTTAGGTGGCATAGACATTCCCTCCAAGTCCATGTAAGTAAAAGGGCCAAAAGACCCTCCCCCCACCCAATATCTTGACCCCCTGAAGGGCTTCTGCACATGGCCCAACGCCACATGTGCCATTTTTGCACATTGCATTGCCCTACTACCATTATTATTGCACCAAAGCATCCCTCTCAATAAAATAAGCATGCATGGTTGGAGTTGCATCATTCTTGCGTGCGCAAGTGCCCTAAACAAGGAATCGGGTGATGGTCTAACTGACTTGGGGGGGAGGGGGGGGGGGGCAAATCTGGGGGGGGATTGTCTCCTAAACCACAATATTAAAAAGTGGACGCCTAATAAAACGGATGACGAACCAGTGTTGCCATGAAGGATACGGGTCCTACGGGTTTATTCGGGATGATGCCGATATATGAGTACGCGCACCCGCCGCCTACTACTGCGACGACGAACGATACTGAGTTACCTCCCCCGACCCCCGGCTTCTGGCTGTGGCGTGGCCGGTGGGAGTTCAGCACCGTGGGGCGTCCTCCGGCCCCTCCAGGCCCCTCCATGCCCCTCTGCTAGGGTGTCTCCCGTGGGGGTCGCGGTCCCGGCGGGGGCGGCGGTGGTGGTGGGCGCGTGGCGCTCCGATGGCGCGGGTGCAGTCGTCGATGCCCGGCGGGGGCGTTGACTTGCAGTTCCGGTGTTGCGATGGCAGATGCGGACGCACCTACCAGCGGCCCACCCCCTGTGCACACATGTGAACCGCGGGATGGAGTCCGACGACCCGGCGGTAGCTGCCATGCACCTCGCCTACGCTGCGACTTTCGACCCCTCTGTGTATGTGCGGTGCGCCCCACGAGCCGGCTGCCCGCGCTCGGGCCACCACGTGTTCCATGGCGCGCCGGCGGCGGCCCGTGCCGCCACCTGCGAGTTTTGCAGCCCCCTCCTCCCACGGCTCCGCCCCCCGGTCTGGCTCTCCCGGCGTCGGCAGGTGGCGTGCGGGCGTTGCAGCGCCAGCACGCGCCGGCTGCTGCCTCAGCCGCCCATGATGCCGCTCTCGCGGCCACCGCTCGGTGGTGCGCTACCAGCGACGTCTACCGCAAGATGTCCCGTACGCCGCTGCGGGGCACGGCTGTCGGCGTATGTCCCGCGGCTCGGCATGTCCTCTTCCCCCTGCTAGACCGTACGCCGGCCTATGCATACCGCTTCTGTTAGGGTTACCACCATCACCCTACCTGCATACCTATACCCGCATTCATGTGTACACCCATACCCATACTGTCCACTCACTTATATCCTAGCACGCCTATATACATACTGCTCATCCACCCATACATGTAGACTGCGCACATGCTACACGTGATCACGCCCACGTGATCATGCCCTCGTCAGCCATTACGCCCCGATGGCTCCCTGATGACTCCAAGCCTAGATTGTATACCCAAGCCTGATGCCTGCGCAT
>VCJN01002334.1:0-150623 GCA_006384855.1 Tetraselmis striata | reverse complement strand
CTCTGCTGAATGATGGCGGAACATTCGTCGAAACGGAGTCTGCTGAACCACTTGCTTTCAATAACCATTTCAAAGTATGCATGCTTTGTGGCCTGGCGGGGACAGTATACGTACTGTTTATACTACAGAATATGGCACTGATACATGATGCAACATATCATTAGCATTCTCTATGATACCGTTTATGCCTATAATAGTAAGATAACATTTGGTGGCAGAACGTGGCCGGGTGACAAATATGTAATGCTCGAGTAGGCGGCGTTGTGTTTTTCTTACTGTCTCATCAGTGCAGTATTATGTAGTAGCAATATATGAGGGCGACCGCTTGAAAATAATTATGATGTGCTGCTAGGAGCGGTTAAAAAGTAAAAAGGCAGAAGATTTAAACGGAGTAAAGGACGGCATCCCGATGCGGGTTGTCAGCCTGGAGCAGGTATTGATTATATGTAACAGCGGCGTCGAACCTGTAATAATAATAGCAGTATTATTTTGCGTCGCCTCAACACTTTATCGTCGTACCTTTGAGAGGGTGATGCGTATCTGCACCGCCATGCATATCAACCAAATGTGGTGCTGATGTCGGCGAGTACGCTGATATGGGCAGCGGATATACAACAGTACATGCTCTTGGCGGATGCCGTCTTCTGCAACGCCATGAATCCAATTATCTAACTTGCGGATTGCTTCGGCGATTTGCTTGATGACTGTAAGGAGCGTCCCCCATTACCCAGGTCTTCCGAAACATAATCGCTGCCTAAACAGTCGTCGTAGAGACGCTGCAAGGGTTAATGATTGTTGTCGGTCATGTCCCACCGGAGGCGGAAAGAAACGCCATGAAGACGCCCTCCTCCACCTCCTCCGGCAGCTCAGCCCACCCCGCTCCCCGCCTCCCACCACGATGCCTTCGCCAGAGTGCCCGCCGGGTTGCGCTGTGTGCTCGACCCGGCACCGCCCTGCGCAGCTGCATTGGTGCTCTAACATCCGCCGCTGTGGCGGAAAAGCCCGACCTCTTCCCATGTTGTGACCCCCGCCGCAGCGAGACGCGCAGCAGCGCCGGTTGATCGCTCGGCAGCCGGTCCGCCTCTGCAAGAGCGTCGACGGACTGTTGCCTCAAAGAGCTGTCTCGATGCGACGACGGTCATCGGGAAACTGCAGGCACGTTGCATGCTGCTGAGCTTCCCCCCGCCGCCATTCGACCTCTCGCGTCCCCTGTGCAACCCCTCGGTGACTCAGCCGCTTCCGGAGCACTCTATTTATATGACAGTCGGACGATATCACCGCCCCAGTACGAGCGAAGATCGTACGGAGCGGTAGGCGGGATGCCACAGATGGCGGAGTACGGCGACTCCCAGCTTCTCGTCGCGCACTAGATGAATAGCGGAGGCCGGTGGGTCTTGTCAAACGAGAGATAGCGCGACTACATAGAAGGGAAGATAGAGCGCGACGCGTTGGGCTGAGGGGATCGTGTCTGCTCATGTAATCATTATCATTTGCGGGAGGCCGGCGACGAGGGCCTTCGACATACCTACCGCCGTCCCTACCGTAATGATAAGAGCGCGGCGGCGGATGGTTTCGGAGCTTGTATCTGCAAGCCGCGCGGTGGCTCGCGCGCGCGATATGTTGATACTAAAATACTATGCATCTACAATCTACACTAATATACTAGAGGTCCAGATTTGGGACGATGCTAGCAGCCATGTTTCGGCGGTCAGAAACGCAATTGTACGGCCGTATGGTGAGGCCTCGATCATGCTTGCAGTCTAACTTGCGCCCGAGTGTCCGCGCGCATTGCCCGGTATGGAGTAGACGATGTCGTAAGTGCCCGGTATCGTAGCCGGAGGGCACCTTATGCCTGCCGCCACGGTTCCCGTCGATCTGAACTCTGAAGCCCCCACCAGGTCGATTCATGTATGTCCCAAATCCACAATGAATGAAGCCTAGACACCCGGAGATGTAAGTGGTTTGAGGGCATTATCACGGCATGATCCCAATGTTGGGCAAAAAGCAGCTAAGCCCTTCACGGTAGGTGTGTAGTATATAGTATGCAGTAGGTATAATATGTAATATATAGTAGATTGAGGTAAAATCGTATCCCATGTCATTCAGCAAGATGATAATTGGATACGTATAATATTCATTCTGAGTATTTTGAGAGAACCACCCAAAGTGACCACAGACATCATCGATCATGTAGCAGTTCTAAAATAATATGCATCTTGCATGTGAATTTGCAGAGCTCCTTGTCAGGCGCAATATCCATCGTCCCGGTGATGATGTGGATGGCGCAACATCGTGTAAATAACAACGACTACTATATGCGCGCATCGTAATAAAATCAGCCAGAACGCCGCGCCGACATGCAATTAAACTACCGACGCAAGTCGTTAAAAATAAACGGCCGACCTCTCAGTTACTTAGTAGTAGTAGTAAGGGCTGTAGGTTAGAAAAACAAATATACCCGTAGTTGGGAATGTCGCGTAATAAGGTTGTAAATTGGCGGCCGAGGATGATGATGAGGATGCGCGGGGGGGGGGGGGGGGGGGGGGCGCAGTCGCATCACAATCACTCTTCTAATCGTACATAGACTACACCTGCATTTCGACTCCCGGGCCGGTAGCCGTCTCCTGCAGGGTGGACATATAGACAAGGGGGCGGGCGGCATTATGTAGTAATCCTTAGAAGGCGCGCGCGCGCGCCCGGGGGGGGGGGCGTTTTGCTTTTATCCTTGGCACTCTATAATGACTTATCGATTGTAGTCTTTACAGCATCGCGGCTTGTCCACATGTGAAATTATTAAACTGTCGATGACGAGCGCTGTTCTTCTCGTGCCACACGGCCGGATTTATGTAGCGCCGCTATCGACATTTGGGGGCGCTGCCCGTTCGCATTATAACTTCCGTGGCGGCTACTAAGTATTTATGGCTAACCCAACAATGTAATCTAGACGGTGCCGTTTCTATAGCAAGGTACCGCATGCTAGGGGTTGTACGCATACCACTGCCCAATGCGGGCTGAAACCTGGTCGCCACATGAATGAGGGCGCCCGGAATGCGGACATATTAGCGGTTTTGGGTGGGGCGGCGGGTTTTATTGGAGGAATTGCCCTATTAATTCAGTGAATATTGGGCCGCCTCGCCGTTGGCTGTGCTTATGTGTTGTTTCTGCGAAAATTGTTCGCGCTCACGGCGCGTCCGCGTACATCACGCCGCCGAGGCGCCGACGCGGAGAGAGCGCCCAATAATTATGTGAATGATATGTGTTCCGCCATGCTGCTAATATAAAATATTAAAAATATTTCGGGCGCGATGGTATATATTCAGGCCGTGCCGCCGCACCACAGAGGTAGTACACGCGATATATCAGGACACGGTCAGTTGTAGATGACCATCCGCGGCTCTGAAAATATAGAAATAACTAATGCATATAGCACACTCGTATGTAGATCACATTGACGTGCCGCCCAGCACGCTAAATCCGCGCCACGTTTTATTATATGGCTTATAGCAATAGCAGCATGTCACTCATCGGTTTTATCATTGACAATATGAATGGCGGCGATGAGGTAACGTTATTCGTACGCACGCCGATGATGCATCCGTCCAGCGGCCTGCGCATGGCGCCTATTGTGGCAAGATCGAGCACACGCACAACGACCAATGTCACCAAGGCGGCAACGCCGTATAATTATATCGAGCTCCCCGCACATTATAATATAACATGATGACAATAATATGACCATTCGTCATAATATTCCTACTCTATCTATCGTTGGGGTTAGGGCGTGACCGGAAATACAACATGCGGCGAGGGTTATCCACCGCCGGCGCCGTGCCGAGAAGATCGACGAATTATTCGGAAATAGCGGCTGGTAATCCTCAAACTACACCCCTCCACATAAGTTTGGGGTCCTTTTTGGGCTGAATATGAAATGAAAAATACTAGGGTACCTAAACGTAGGGCTTTAGGGCTGGAACCCGGGAATGTTTTAGGTTGTTATGAAACCTTTTGCTTGATAGGGTCTGAATTATAACCTAGTACCCTAAGAATAGGGTATTGCGATCTGGCGCGGGGCTCAAAGGGCATGACGCAGTGATGCACAACAATACATGTTACTGGCACATATATGATGGCCCACATGCATAGAGCATTGTATGGTGCAATGGCCGTAGATGTGTGAGGAAACATAGTAGCTCGCGGGTTGGGTGGGTCTGGGTGGGCATAGTCACGTAAGGCAGAGTGGGCACACGTGCGTGTGACGATGCTAGGACCAGTGCAGTTTTGCCCACTGCAAGCGACACCCCCTTGACTTCAAACGCTTGTAGCGGCTCAAGGAGTGCTCCAAAAAATCTGAAAAAATGCGCAAAAAAATCCTTGCGTCAAACGAGGGTTTTTGCTACACTATTGGTTTTGAGCACCTAATTTGCACGTTTTGACCACTTTCTAGCGATGAACATAAAATACATCAATCACGGCATCATTTCGCAACACTCAGCCTCAACATGGGGGCGTAGCTTTGCGCTATGTGTGTCCCCTTACTCCATACGCATTTGTGTGACAGTGTTATAAATGTAGATGCACACGGGCGGCGCAAACTTGCCACATGCTCCCTCTCTAGCCATGTCCTCGATGGCCAACAGCATTGTGCTGTTGTCAACATATTATTTTTGCTGATATTCAAGCATTTAATAGCGCGCTGCTATGTGGCATTCTACTTGTGATTCGGCGCAATTGCCATGCGTGCACGTGACCCCCATTGATGCGCTCTCGCCTAAGCCAAGGAGGGCTCAATAAGCCTTTCATGCGTGAGTAGGCAACAATAACAGTACCATTTTTGGCCGAAAATCACGCCACGTAGTGGTGAAACTGTAATTTAGGGCTTGTGCAATACCCTTTGTGACCTAATCTTGGTGCCCCACACATGTTGTAGGTGAACCTTACTCTAAAGATGGCAGCATGTCAGTACAGCGTGAATTTGCGCGTTGGGTGTATGCGGACGAAGGGATGGCGCAACTTGTTATTTTCCAGCGCAAGTTTTACACGCATTGATTTGCCATTTCTCGAGGGGCGCAGAACGACGCATGCCATGTCGCACGGTTAGGCCTAGAGCGCGCCCCCATTTTTTCCCAAGTCGACCTCGCCCTTAGTCACTTGCATGCAATTGCCCACGCCGTATTTTCTACATGACATGCGCATGTCGAACAAAACTGCAAAACCCAAACTTATGTGGAGGGGTGTAATATCCTCATATGTTACACTAGTATCCTCATACTAAAATCCTGATACTAATTCTCATACTTCATCCCTGAAATAGTCGTACTCGAGGCAAGATCGCCACAAGTATAGGGATACTGGTAGCAGGGGAGCCTTGCGCAAAATCATCATCATAGGGAAAAACGCGCAAAGACTTTCGTGGAAAGTTGTAGTAGCCACTGGCCACTACTACCGCGCGCGCGCAGACAGCGCGCTCGGTGGGATATACGACATGCGCCGCGCCGCACCGAGCAGAGCGCATGTGCGCGGTGACGCCAGCATACGGATGAGCAGCGTCGAGGATGGATAAGCCAGCAGCCTTTCACGCACCGCGCAAACCGCAGGACCACGCTGTTGCTACTGGTAGCGTTCTCTGCGGCGCGCTGCTGGTACTTAGCTGACCTCGTGACATCTTTGTACGGCTGCGTAGGCTCTCGAAGTAGCGCGACTGCGCCGTGCCCTTGTCCATTCGGGGCGCGAGCATCCGCCCGCGACTCTAAAAACGAGAGGGGAAAAACGCCGGCGGGCGACCAACGCACCGTAGGACAGCACAGCAGAAGAATCGACACGATGGCGCCCACGCGCGGCAAGTTGGGGCGCGGCAAGACGGCCGGGCGTGGGCTGGGATATCTGGACGGCACGCTGGCGACGGCGTTCCACGAGGTCGCGTTCCGGCTGCACCTGCAGGAGGACCTGGAGAACCAGGCGGGCCACGCCATCCTGGCCTTCCTGCGCGGCAACGCCGTGCGGCGCGCCACGCCTGACCTCGCGCCCACGCGGCACCGCATATACGAGCGCACGCGCCGGAAGCTCGCGGATGCGGGGCGGCACCAGGCGGCCACCAAGATCCAGTCCAAGTTCAAGGTTATAGCGCCCCCTCCTCCACATGCCGCCTGTGCGTATACGGTACTGCTTATTGACCTGGCAATTTCGCCGGTTTGTAGGGTAGTTATCCACCCCAGACAGGAGCACTAGATCAACATATCAATGGCAGTATTGCTGCACTTGCGAATGTGCTATAACGGCTATTGAATCATCCAGCAATACAACCCGAACCTCCAACGATTAGCCGCAGCTTCATTGCATCACTTGGCTCCGCCATCCATCGCAAGCGCCATTGAAAGCGCATGGTCCAGGAGCTGAATTCAAAGCTGCTGTGCACTGCAGGGGCATGTCCAGCGGCAGGCCTTCAAGTCGGACCTGGAGGCTAAGCATGCGGCGTGCGTGTGCATCCAGCGCCACACGCGCGGCATGCTGGCCCGCAAGCGCTGCGCAGCGCTCCGGCGCGAGAAGGCGGCGCTCATCATCCAGCGCCACGAGCGCGGGCGCGCGGTGCGGGCGCGCCTCGCGGCGGCGCGCGACGAGACGGAGGAGGAGCGCCGGGACCGCGCGGCCGTCGTCATCCAGCGCCGTATCCGTGGCTTCCTTACCCGCAAGTGGTGCGCTCTCCCATCGCCCCCAAACCCCCACCAAAGGGGGGCTATCATAAGGGTCCTTATAGGCGACTTAGGACATGTATATAAGCGGAGCTATCTATAAGGGAAACGGATACGCTAGGGAACCTGGCAGAATAAGGACCACCTCCAGCGGATCTGTGTCACCATCAAGGCACCAGCAGCAGATGCCTGGCATCAACCCGCACTCATACGCAAACCCACAAAGGACCCGCCACGAAATCAACACAGCTTATAAATGGGATGTCTGTCCCAATGTGGCTTCCTGTATACCGTAATGCATCGACGACGAGCTTGCTACACGCCTCATATGGTATGTCAAGTGCTGGTTCTACCCATGGGCATGCGCATCCCTGGTTGTGAGCGCCAGCCACATGGCTTGCCGCCCCCACCAGCTGCTGACGGACCATGCAGCTGCAGCCCCGAGCTCCCACAGGCCCAAGCTCACAGCTAGCACTGCCCCCCCCCCTCCCCCCCCCCCTCCCCCCCCCCCCCCTCGGTGTCGCTGGTGCTGCCGGCAGGTACGTGCGCCACTTCGACGCGCGCGCCTGCTGCACCTGCAACAGCCTGGCGGACAGCGAGGTCCTCATCTGCAACGACTGCTACGAGGTGTACCACCTCACGTGTGCGGGGTACAGCGCGGAGGAGCGCCCCGCGGCGACGCGCCCCTGGTACTGCCACTTCTGCGTCGCCGCCAAGGCGCGGCACACCGTGTTCCTGGGCCGCCGCCGCCCGGACGCGGGCGTCGCGCTGCTGCGCGCGCACGCGACCACGCCGGAGGACCTCGCCACGCTCATGCGCCTCGTGACGCCTGGGGGCGGGGAGGCGGCGCACGGCGCGCACAAGGCCAGGCAGATGCCCAGGCCGGCACAGCATGTGGACAAGCTGAGTCGGACGGCGCTCAGCCGGCTGGAGGCGTGCCGGGCAAAGACGGTGCGGGGAGCATCCCTTACACCGGGCGGCTGGTTGTTATTTCATGGCAGGATACAACATGCAAAGTACCGCCTGGTGAGGACTAAGTAGTATATTAGGATGCAAGTGCGGCAATTAGAATATGATATAATAAGAAAAAAAAAACAAACGAACGAACAACACGAAGAGGAGGGTGCAGGACTAGAGTGGACAGAGTAAAATAGAAACGAAACGAATTTTATTACGCTATTTATTCGAAGGTGTACCATGAGAGTATTTATGAGGTGTGATGGCTTTGTCCACAGTGAGCGTATACATATTGTCCTGGTAGTAGTAGTAGTAGTTGTTGTAGTTGTAGTAGTAGGAGTCGTCGTAATGCGGGTAGTTGTCGTAGTAGTGTAATTCTGGAGTATTACGGAATGTTCCGAGATGTACCCGCCAGTATTGACAGCAAGAGACGAATACACTACATGAAAGTCAAATTTAATAATTGACAAGAAAACGCTAGAAGGGTGGCAAAAGGCGGCCAGCCAGGCACCACCGTTGAAAGTTTCTGCCCCCTATGCGCTAGTATGGTTTTCAAACGCGCGCCCGCCGCTGTGGCGGTCCGGCCCCAACATTGGGTGACTGACTTTAGCCATGGCCAGTTTTGTTTTGATTATTAGTTTTATTCCGGCGGGTCAGCCTGCCCCGGGCCGAGGTCCGCCACGCGCGGCGCCCGCGGACTGCCTCCCGGCTAAATACCAGATGCCGGTAAGGATTACTTTCCTGCTCCGCTTGGTCAGGCGGCGGTCTCTTATCCAAGAGGTCTGTGGTTTCATCCCTGGTCGATGCAGTATCGGCAATATCGGCCCGGCATGCCGCGGGCGGGTCACCTGGTTGGTGCATTAGCCCTTCCGGTTTCGAATGTGGCAAGGGCTAGGGCTAGGGCTAGGGCTAGGGCGAATGGCCTAAGGGGTATGCCAGCCGTAGTACGACTGCAGATGGCGCAAGAGGTCAAACGCTGGGGCGGCTCGGGCCGACGATGACCCGGGGCGAACTTTCCTTTTGCCACAAGCAGAATTCCACATTCAATAATATGCCGCATGCCACACGCTGCGACCGATGCCGCAAAGCATGTTCATTGACATGCACCATACCGGTACCGAAGCGGTGGCTGGCCTTTGCGCCTGACTATTTCCTCGTGTATCGCGTCCAGGCGGAGCTGTCGGACTACCAGCGGCGAGTGACCTCGCAGGTGGCGACGCTCAGGGCGGAGTCGCACAGCGACTACGTGGGCCTGCCGCCCGCCGCGCCCGCCGCGCTCGCCGCCACGGTAACCACGACGCCCATCTTCAGCACCGCGCCGCCGGAGCCGCTGCTGCCGGGCGACACCTACCAGAACCGCACCGACACGGCGACATCGTTGCTCAGCGCCAGCAGCAAGGCGGGCAGCGCGGGGAGCAGAGCCTCGCTGCCGCCCATGCCCGGCAAGCCAGGTCGCGCCCACAGCTCCCTCAACCCCCTTGTCCACATTACCTGGTCTATGACCATTTCTATTGGGTTCGTACTGCACCGACGATGTTGCCAACTTCTACCCGCTGCCCATTTCAGTCCGATTATCTTTGACGTGCGGAAGCCCTATTTCCCCAACTAGACGGGTCTTCTATATACATGTATAAATACAACGTACTGAACAGTGTATATAGTGTCATGCAAAGGGCTTAGCTGTTTACCCATCTGGGATGCCGTCCAACCACCTACAGGTCCATGTAAGGCTCTCTCTCTCTCTCTCTCTCTCTCTCTTCGTTGCATGTCGCGCGGGTTGCGGGCCTCGCCTAGCTGGAGCACACCTACGGCTGTTGTGTGGCTAAGAGCCGCACCACCTCGTTCACCCCGCATGCAAGCTGTGCAGTGGCTGCTTCCTGACACTGACGCAGACACTGCATACGCAACGTGTATTTGTATGCGTAGTCGGTGTATGTATAGACGTGGCTACAGTTGGGATGCAGTTCAACGGACCAGTCTATTAGGGTGGAAATTTGGCAATTCGCAAATATTTCTATTCAAATATTTTAAATGTTTGAATATATTTCTATCATATTGGCAATATAGTTGAAATAGATATCGCGTAGATTGTTTGGATTCTTTTGAATTGACAGATACATCTCCGTCGTATTGCGAATCGTATAATCGAATCGGATAGCATTAAGGACATTGTTTGAGTTTTTGTATGGCCCATTCATTCAGGAAAAAACATACACAAATTATTTGAAATTGGACAGTGATACCGGAGTGTGGACCGATTCAAAACGATGAGATGGCGTTTATTATAATTATACACACTCGGGACGCGATTACGCGCAACTATCAGCAGGAGTACTCCTGGTATTTGTCACTACATCAGGTAGTATCAGACTATCAGATGGTATGTCGCTCCGATATACTGCAGCAAAATTGCAGACATGAAGGATTATGTACTCCTTTCTATCTCGTCCAAACAGTCTTCTATGGTGGAACTTTAGCAAACAGTACTGATAAGAAGATTAGAGCAGAGTAATACCAGATGAATAGAATGGAAACAGGACAAGCGCTAGCGACTAAAAGGGTGGCAAAACACGGCCATGCACCGCCGTCTACAGTCTTGCCTCCTATATACAGTGACTGGGGAGCTTGCGTTTAGCCGCCTCGTGCACGCTGCTTCTTAGCACGGCGCCCTGGCTGATATCGCCGATCAAGCACAAGGTGGGCGGTGTCATCCGAAGGAATGGCGTCTGACGTTACCGCCATGGGCCGCCGCTGCTCGGTGGGGCGCAGGCAGGAAGGGTGCCAAAGGCGACTCGGCCTTCAAGCCGCCCTCGGCGGGTGCGCCGCCCGGCACGAGGCCCACCAAGAAGCGGCCCGTGTTGCGTAGTACGCGCATCACCGACCCGCTGCACGAGCGGCAGCCCAAGTTCCCCGACTACGTGCAGAGCCGCGAGGAGCTGCGCAAGAGCGGCACGCTGAGCCACGCGGACGTGCTGGCGATGCGCAAGGCGATGGGCATGCTGGAGCATGACCACACCTTTGGGCTGGACCAGGTGGCGGAGTCGCCCGCGGGGTGAGCCCCGGCCCACCGGACACACTCAGCGCCGACGCGTCACTACGGTACATATCATCGACGCGCCGCAAACCATGTGAACCCCACTCCATGTCAGCCCAGTGATGGGCATCATCCCAACTGCATCGGCACCCCTCCGGACTATAATCCCCCTGGGCCTGTGTGCTAGACAATCCTACTGGATACCCATCCCTCAATGCTGGCAGTACCCATTTGACAAAGCCCTTCTCTCTCTCTCTCTCTCTCTCTCTCTCTCTCTCTCTCTACATATATACTCATATATAAATATATACATACGTGCTTTATATATTTAGGATCGCCGCGCATTAGTGTTGGCACTCTTGTAGATGGCTCCTTCCACATGCACGGCATTGTCCTCCGTTGCTCTGATGCCACTCGAACACCCTCTCGGGAACCGGGACAGTGGTAGCAAGCCGCGACTGCCTCGTCGTGGCTTACGCGCCGTGAATCAGAAGCTCGGGGGGTTGGGCTGGGTCGCGGCTGCATTCCGAACTGACGTGCGCGTCGCAGAAGGCAGCCAAATTGATAAGGGTGACTCACTTGCTCCCCACCCCCTTGCCCACTCTTGACTGTCCTGCAGCATGACCGCGGCTCTACCCCCCGAGCTTGCGGCCCTGGAGGAGTAAGGCGGCCGAGGAGACAAACGGGAGAGTACGGGAAGAGGGGAAGGGAGGGGTGTGGGGGGGGATCGCCATAGCCAAAAAAGGCGGGAGCTTGGCCTAATGCCTTCAGGGTGGATGGGACCTCATGTGGTGGTGATACACCCTACTCATGTAAAGGCCGTATCGCCTCGAAAATGGAACAGGGGAGCTGCCTCGCGACCCCTGCAGCTCCCATGTGCCGAGCACTGCTGTATCTGCTGAGTTGGATTGGAACAAGTTACATCGAGGTGCGCTGCTGGTGGCTCTATACGAGCACGCCCTGGCTGGGCGCCTCGGGCTTGTCCGTGGCCTCCGGCTCGTCTTCCCCCTGTCAGCGCCCGGCTTGTCAGAGACTGGGAGCAGCGCATGGGGCACGTGGGGCGGGGGCGAGGGTGGCCCACCTTGACCCGGATCTTGTACTTTGTCTGGAAGGCCGACAGCTCAGTGTTTTTAAGCTCGCGCTGCTCCTCCAGCTTGGCGATGACCTGAACCACGAGCACAGCGCTCGGCGTCCCGATGCTCCCCCCCCCCCCCCCCCTTCTCCCCTCGTGGCCCCCATACACCTCTTCCCAATCTGCCGCAGTGCGTACCTGCGCCAGCTGCTCCTTGTTGTTGTTCACGGCAGGCATGACCTCCGCCACCGTGCGTTCCACGAGGACGCTGCCTGCCGACCATCACAGCAATCAGCGACGACCGCACAGGCGCCACCGTGGTGCTGCGGGCAACGCGCTAGAGAGGGGGGGGGGGGGGGGGGGGGGGGTGTCTGGGACTAAACTGCGGCCCAACGGGGCAGCACCGACCGACGGGGCGCACCAATGAGCCGGAAGCACTTGCGACTTTTGTCCATGGGCTCCAGCGCGGCCAGCACCAGCTCGTGCTCCGACATCTCGTTGTCCAGCTCGTTGATTTTTTCGCCCATCTGACCGATCTCGTTTCGCATGGCCTGGAACACTTGCAGCACCTCCTGCTGCGTCTGCGGCTCCCGCGCCCCGCCGCCGCTGCCGCTCGCCCCGTCCGCCATGCTGCGACGCGCCGGAGCCTGCGAGCCCTGCCTGGTAAAGGGAGTCTCGGTTGCGGTAGTTCGCCTGAGCCGGGAGCTCTTCGGTGTGTCGCGGTGTTTCACCGGTCGGCTGGGGACAGTTGAGCAGGGAACGGGTGTAGATGGTAGTCCGGACTTCGCGCGGGTTGATTGTGTTGGCGGGGCGCCGCCTGCGCTGCCCGTGCGCGTGTGGCGCGGCGGGACGGCGCGATCATTCATGCCGGTATCGTCAGGGGTAACCCCCGCCTGTTGTAACCCTGGTTTGCTGTCGGTATCGCGTTCCCGCATCAGCACGCGCGGCGCAGCGATGATTACTCAGGCATTACGAACAGTACGGCATGTATATAGAGGCAGGTACGAGCAATCGTATGAATAAGGATTAATCGCCTGTCTACAATTGTTTAATTTATATTGACTGTGTAAAACCGTGATAATTTGAAATGCACTGCTGCCGCATCAGCGTGCGCGCAGCTTGCACTACAAGGCCGCCTTACAATTTTTTTTCGCCCCCGGGACAGGACTGGCACCAGTGAAACCCTTGCAGCGTCTCTACGACGGCCGTTTAGGCAGCAATCCAGTTACATTGCGCAGGCGGGATAGCGACTATGTCGTCGTATTTCCGTATTTCCATGTGATATATCTTAGTTATATAGGATATTACTTACATGAGCTATAGCAGCAGAAGGCGATATCGGAAATCAGATAGGATATCCTAATCAGATATCGATATTACTTACCATGTTTAGATAGTCCAGTCCGCGGGTCGGTTCCCGCGGCGCGTGCGTCCGACGTCACCCGGCACGCCACAACGCGCCATCACAGGACGCGAACTAGCGCTTACCCGCCCAAGGCCTTCGGTACCACCAGCCAGTATCCGCCAACCCACTCACGCGCGCCTTTCCACAACCCGTTCGTCACAGCCTAACAAGCCAAGGTGTGCAAGGCTGGTTTCATTCCACGTTTAGTGATGTAACCCTCGCGGTGGCGCTGCGCCCTCGCCTGTGGCGCCCGCGCCCCTCGGGCAGCGTTCCTACTCGGCAGGCGGTTGCGCAAATACATCCCCCCCCCCCCCCCCCCCCCCCCCCCCCACCGTCACACCGGACGTGGATGCCCCCCCCCTCCTCCTCCCACTCCGGCCAAAAACACCCATCGCATCTAAGCCCATCATTAGATATCTGCATGACACTTCCTCTGCATGGGCACTGTCGCTGATATCCCCCTTTCCCCTTCCGGCTTCTGCCTCACAGGGCGGCCCGTTTCGAACACGCTCGCGCTCCCCGACCCAGGCAAAAAACCCGGCAAGATGGCGGAGGCTGCGCTCGGAATGAGCCTGGACGACCTCATCGCGAAGAGCAAATCGTCCGCCAAGCCCAAGGCGGGAAACCGCGGCGGAAAGACTGCCCGTGGGGCCAAGAGGTGCGCCAGATCCGCTCTTGCATCTGGTGCCTCTCGCCGCCCCCCCCCCCCCCCCCCCCGCGCGCCCCCTCCACTTCCCCTCGGCTGGCCCACCGCAGGATCACTGCCACTTCCCCCCGCTGAATCGCCCGTGTAATTCCGCATTATCGACTGTCGAGTCGCAGCGGAGGCAAGGACGACGGACTGGGCGTGAAGAAGTCCGGCGTAAACAAGGGCGGCCGCGGTGGCGGCCGCGGTGGCGGCCGCGGTGGCGGCATCCGGGTGCGCGCGAACGCCCCTTACCTTGCCGCCCCCTGCATCTTGCTTGCTCCTTCGACGTGCCATCCGTAGCATCAAGAATCCTCGTACTCCTTTCCGCAATGGCCACGCCCCTGCGTCAAGTAATCCCAGCAAGGATGCTGCGTCCTTTTGCTGTGCTGCATCGGCGACCCAAAAATGGGCGGACAATCCATCAGGCTATATATGATACAATCGCATGCGCACGCCTTCAACGCTTTGCCACGTGTACGATATCACTCACGTCACTCATGCGCAGGTCGGCGGCCGCGGCGGCGGCGGCGGCCCCCGTCCGCCCAAGGTGGACCTCGACAGGGCGGACAAGTGGGAGCATGACATGTTCACCGCCTCGTACACACGCGGCGGCCGGGGCGGCCGTGCCGGCGGCGTCCCCGCCAACGTCTCCACACTGTGCGTCCTGTCCTCCGCCACGCTGCCCTGAGCCTGCCCTGAGACATCGCCACCTCCGCCCTCCTGGCATCTACCCCGGTTGCACCCGCCGCCAGCCCCAGCCCCGGCCACGCCTCCCCCCGATGGGTTTCCACGCCGCCCGGCGCAAGCCAGGGGAGACCAAACGCCCCACCGGTGTGCCGCGGGAGCGGATACTGTTGGCCCCCGCCCCTGTGGCCGGCATGCCGTGCGCTATTACACCCTGTTCTCGTATCTTATGGGGTCCTGGGAGCCAGCAGCTCTGGCGGGCGCTGGGCGCATCCCGGCAGGCAGAGGGCCGCCCTGCAAAAGACTTGCGCTCGCTCCACATGGGGGAGAGTGGCGCGCCAGTGACAGCCTCCCGCACGTGTGCCTGTTCCTCCGCCCTCTCCCCCCCCCTCCTCCTACCTTTCCCCCCTTGTCTCCATAGGGTCATCTCCAACCTGGACTACAACGTCACCAGCTCCGACATCAAAGTGCGGAGACCCCCCTTCCCCTTCCGGCCCTTGCTTTACTCACCCTCCCTCTCTTCTTGACCCCCCCCCCCCCTTTCGCCATGTGCCGTGTTTTGTCTCTGGCTGCTTGCCAGCTTGGCAGCAGGCACTAACACGCGATGCCCCTCTGGCTGCAGGAGCTCTTTGTAGACTACAAGAGCGTGAGGCAGTGCACCATGAGCTTTGACCGCAGGTGCCCCCCCCCTCCCTTTCCCCCCCAAAAAAACAACTTCCCCGTTCCCCCATGCTTGCTGTGGACATATACTCTTGGTACATTGGCGCTGAGCCGTTGTCGAGGGGACCACATGCTGCGCACAAATACCACTGAAAACACCGCCAGGGCCGTGAGTTAATGTGGGCGTGGGTTGATCTAGGATGGCCCCTGGGTCTCCGAGCCTCTGCCGTCTGTAGCCCCCAGGGGCCTCCCAGCGCCGTTGCTGATCCGCTGCTGTGTGCGGGCCCGCAGCGGCCGCTCGGAGGGCACCGCCACCGTGGTGTTTGACGACAAGGCCGAGGCGTCGCGCGCGAAGAACCGCTACACCAACATGTCCCTGGACGGCAAGGTGATGAAGCTCGAGCTGGTGGAGGGCGCCGCCGGCCCCGTCAAGAAGCTGTCCAGCGGAATCATGTGCGCCTGCCCCCCTTCCCCCGGGGGGTTCACGCTTTCCATTCTAGCCGGATCGGGCTGGCACGCCCCTGCACGATTGGGCTGCATGGGAGGCTGCGCATGTGTGCTTGCGTGTGTGAGAGTGTGTGTGGCTGTGAGTGTGGCTGTGGGTTCCCTCTTTTTCGGCTCAGTGTGTTTGTTCTGGTGTAACCCCTGTGTGGGTGTGGGAGCGAGGGGGGAGAATTTAGATTACAAGTGCCAGACATCTACAGAATGATGGGTGTTCATTGGAATTGGGGGACGGGGGGTCCCTCGTTCCGCTGTATGGAGTAGTCCCACATTAGGGATCCACAGTTGTTTCGCCATTGGACTGGGAATCGGGGTCAACGGAGTAGTCCGTACTCGTAACCAGGTCGTGACTGCATCATGCATGGCGTGGGCAATATGCATGCTACGTATGCTCCTATACGCAAGCAGTCCGTTAGTGGTGGCAGGTCTCCCAAAGTCGGCGCCTTCCTTGGGTTGCTTTTCTGGAACAGCATAACGGGCTTGATGGACTCGATTTGGTGGAAACCTGGACTGCCGTTGCTGCCCGGGGAGGGCGGTGTGGTTTTCGGACTGCTCGTACAGGACGATACCACTACGGGTCGTTATTGTTTATAAAAACCCTGTACTCGTTGAGCCAGGGGGCGAACAATGTGTGAAGGGCGGCGCCTCCGTAGGCGCGCCAAATAGACTCACCGTAGGCGCGACCAAAGGAATGTTTTGAAAGCGACCCCCGGGAGTGCGCGCGCCAACACGCCTCACCGCGGCGGTCCAGCAGCCCTCAGGCTCCCGGCCAGCCCAGCGGTGAGAGGGCGGCCCCGTCCAGGTCGGTGAGGCCGAATCCAGTTATGAGATGCTGCCGGGGGACGTGGGGCAGGGGAGAGGGTGCTGTGTGGTTGATTCGGGGGGAGTCGATGCTAGCTGTGGTGGGGTGTTGGGGGGGGGGGGGGGGTTGTTAATCCTTTACTTTAGGGTTTTTAGGGTTTTGAAACCCTAAATTTATACAAAGCGGTTAGTGCAAGCGGGGCTACGGGTGTGGCCGAGGACGTCCGCCCCAAAGTCCTTGACCCCTGCGGCATGGGACTTGGAGTCTGCCCGCCACAGAAGTCAGGGAGTCTAGTTTGTGTGGCGAGGCGCTGGCCAAAAGGGGGCATTCACTGGGCCAGTACTCGTATGCGGGCCAGAATGTTGGCGCAGGCCAGAAATCAGTCGCGTGCGCCCATCCTATCCCTGACAGTCAGCACATGCGAGTTCGGACCGCATTTGGGCCGCATGCTGTGGGGGCTGGCGGCTCCACCATGCCTGGGCTGGCCCCGTATAAACACAGGGACGGGATGGGGACACTTTGTACCCACCAATCTCCCCTGAAGCTCCCACTGAGCGCGCGGCTGCCCCCCCCCCCCCCCCCCCCCCCTCTCCCGCGCAGGCTCACCAAGGTCGGCGGCCGCGGCGGCGACCGGGGCGGCAACGGCGCCGGCAGGATGTTCCAGCAGGCGGTGGAGTCTGGCAGCGGGTCGGGCCGGGGGCGCCGGAACCGCCGCGGCGGCAGGCGGGGCGGGGTGCGTGCCCGTGAACACCCTTAGGCCCCCTGTCCCTCGAAGCTCCCGAACGCTTAGGGTTTGGCGTTAGGGTTTATGTCGTTGGGCCCGCCCGCCGCAGAGAAATCTGATGCCAAAGACATGGAAAAACAATGGCTTTTTGGAGGGTTTTGGGTTTAGGGTGCGTGCCCGTGAACACCCTTAGGCCCCCTGTCCCTCGAAGCTCCCGAGCGCTTAGGGTTTGGCGTTAGGGTTTATATCGTTGGGCCCGCCCGCCGCAGATATCTGATGCCAAAGACTACATGGAACAACAATTGCTTTTATGAGGGTTTGGGTTTAGGGTTTCATAAACCCTTAGCACCACCCGCCGCCCATCCAATTCGACCCCCTCACCTCGCATCTCACGCTCCACTGACCTCCTCCGCCCGCTGTCTCAGGGTGGCGACGACATGATGATGGATTGAGCGGGGGCGCCCCGCCCTCCTGGATGTGACCTCTCCCAAGTAGCCCCCCCCCCCCACCACCTACGGGGACGGCACAGCTGTAATCATTGCTTTCTTCCCTTCTCCGGCCGGTCCTGCACACCCGCTGGCATGCGCGTGGGATGCCCCCCCTCTCCCCTACGAACAGTCCCCTGGGTGGGCGGCTGGGTGGGGGCGTCACGCGATCAGGAGTGCCCACATGGTGGTATCGTATACCCCAACTCAAACACTGTAAAGAAGACATCCTTACGCTGTAGTCAGTCGTCAACTATACAGCTGAACCCATCAAACCGGCGGTGGTCCCTTGACCCTTTGGTTCCTGGCAGCTTGGCGACTCCGTGGTTCCCTTGGCTCCCCCTTCGTTCTTGGCTCCCTGGCCTCCTGCTCGACCTTGGTTTCAGGCTTATGTCTCTCTTTTGCTGGCAACGTTTCATAGTTGCTGCTGGTTCTGTTTGTAGTTCGCATTTGTTAAAGCCCTGATGTAAAGTAAGAAGTTCCACGGCCCGCAGCCCCGCTTCGAGTGGAAACATGGCGGGATCTTCTGCGGCACACCCGTCGCTGCGCCCCTGATTGCGTGCCGTGGTGGCGCGCAGCCGCTCGCGTGCCGTGCTCTCCACGGGGGGCAGTGCGCCGCACGTATGGAAGCGCCACCGGGCCGCAGTTACTGCGCTGCGTGCTCTCACTCCTACGGTGTCCGTCCTGCGCTGCGCCGTGTCGCTTGGATGCGGGCGTGCCCGTCGTCTCTGCTCGCTTCGTGCCGGTTGACGTTGTGGTGCGGCGACGCCAGTGCCGCTTCACTTCGTGCCCGAGTGCGCTGGTCGCTGCGTGAGCATCGGCGCTGATGATCCTTACTCTAGCGGATGTCCACTCCCAGAACGAGCACCGCCCTGCGGGCCATTGGCCCAGGAGGGTGGGAAAATACTGTCATGGGGCCAGTTACTGCGCTGCATACTGTCACACTCCTACGGTGTCCGTCCTGCGCTGCGCCGTGTCGCTTGGATGCGGGCGTGCCCGCCGTCTCTGCTCGCTCCGTGCCGGGTGACGTAGCGGTGCGGCGACGCCAGTGCCGCTTCACTTTGTGCCCGAGTGCGCTGGTCGCCGCGTGAGCATCGGCGCTGATGATCCTTATTCTAGCGGATGGCCACTCCCAGGACGAGGTGAGCACCGCCTTGCGGTCCATTCGCCCAGGAGGGTGGGAAAATACGTTGATGGGACCAGGGGCATCAGGGTCTGATTTTGCCGGACCCCTACAACCCCTGATCCCTAGCCTTGAACAGTAGTTAATGCAGCTATGGCCACAAGGGGACTAACATGGCGCGTTCCGCGAGCATAGCTGCTTGCCGAAAACGCCGCGCGCCACTACTCACTTTATATACATTTCCATTAATTATTCACTGCCAACATACATAAACAGGCGTACACCGTTGTCGGCTTGCTTGTTGGTTTGGCCAGACCCACCCACCGAACCCTGCTGTACATGAACCCTGTGCGGTGTTGGTCAATGATAATGTCCGCGGAGGTGTGGCATGTTGGGCGCAAGCCCCGGATTGGTCTTCTGCTGGGCCTCTTCGACCCCCAATGCGTCAAAAGGCAATTTTGGAGTTTGCGCAGGTTGCCTTGGAGACAAGCAGGAGCTGAGGGTGGCTTAGAATCTGTTACGGTTCTCAGGGCTCAACAGAGGCCTTTGTACTATCAGCAGCTACACCTGCTGGCTATGAGCTCAGCTGGGGACGCCAGCTGGTGCACCTTGGCACTGCTGTGGTCTAATATATAAAGCATGTTGAGCCGCCATTCTGGCGGCCCCTGTCTCTAAACTACTGGCTGAGGTGGTGCCCAGAGTTGCATGAACATCTGAGGTAATTCTAGAGTGGGCATGTTGGCCACATGCCTGCTGATGGCTCTCTAGGGACTGGGCTCCTCGGGGAGCTCTCAGCTCCTTAGTATATTACGCCATATATGTACTAGAAACCTAAGTACTAGTGTTAAATATCGGCGCAACACGTCCAACTCCCAGCGGGCAGTGCACTCTGCCTAACACTGCACCTGGTGGTCTTACAGTGAGATCAGCAGATCAGCAACATACCAGTGTATTCTATTACTACTCAACAGGTAACCAGGCCCACCCTCATGATCAGGCGGTTTATTTTTTTCTGGGATACCCGCAGTGCCTGTGGTTGCTTTCTAAATGCATGGCAGGTCGTTCTTGATGCCAGGCTGCTTTCTGCGGCAGCAAGCGCAACGGTGTTGATGGTGATATGGCAGCACTCCAGGCAGGATGTGCACTGCATGCCGGCATTATTGTTATGCCCCCTCACCTGGTCTTAGTAGTTTGCACCCCCCGCCCGCATCGCATGCTGTGCAGGGATGCAGACTACTAGCGCGGAATTCGGCACCAGGCAGGATGAGCTTTGAGCTCAGGCTGCACCAACCCAACAAGGGGACGGACATTGGTCGGATAGCGCCACGCAATGCGCCGCCCACCGGAACCCCACCTGCCGCCTTGCCCGTCAATTGGCTCGCTTGCCGCAGCAGAGGGGACAGCGCCCGCATGAACCGAACCGACCCCCTAACTCACCGCCACTGTGCTCTACAAAGTGGGGCCATTGTCTTGTGATAATGTTACAAAGGCTGGCTGGCTGGCTGCGGAGGGAGGGGGGCTGCTAGCAAAGTGGGGGGGGGCGGGGGGGGGGGGGGGGGGGGGGATCTTCTACAAACTACAGGAGGGAGGGGAAATATGGGCCCAACACCTCCCTCACAGCAGGCCCAGCGTGTCGACCAGCGGCACGTACACGTTGCGGCTCTTGGCGGGTGCGGACGTGGACAGCAGGCCAGGGTCCGGCCCAGCGTCGCCGGCCTCGGCCGCCGCTGGGGATTCCACCTGGAAGTAGTGCCGGATGGCGTTGATGCCGGGCCTGCGGCTGCGCTGGGAGGGAAGCGCACGGCTGTTGGCGCGCCGAATGGTGCTGACGCTGGCGAGGTTCGAGTTGTGCATGCCCTCGCGCGCAAGCGGCTGCACCAGCAGCTCCCCGCTGGAGTCGACGAAGGGGCTGGGCGCGGGGTCGGCCGGCGTCCGTCGCACCGCGCTCTCCGCGCATTCCCCCTCCCGATCCCCATCGTCCACCTCGACAGAAAACACGCCCTCCTCCTCTTCACCCGCCTGATCCTGCTCCGCATCCTCGGCCTCCCGCGTCGCCGCAGTCTCCTGCCCGCCTGTGTCCTCGATCTCCGCCCCCGCTCTCGGCCCGGCCGACTCTGCGTTGCCGAGCGTCGCCGCCTCGAGCGGGTTGTCATGCAGGAGACGCAGCCATCGGTACACCACGCTGCTAGCGGCGTAGAGACAGCTGCATCCCAGCAGCAGAACCATCATGTCGCTCACGAGCTTCACCGCCGAGTCCTGCTCCATGAGCTCTGGGAATGGCGTTGCGAGGTCCAGGCACTCGAGGCCCTCCTGGTGGCGGTGCGCATTGGACAGCGGCCGCCGGGCGCGCTCCGCATGCAGGCTGCGCCGCCCGCGACGCCCGCGGGCGCCCCCGGGGCCCACGGCACCCATCCCCGCCGCAGACAGCTCATCCAGCGCCGCGCGCGAGCCGCGCTGAAAGGAAGTCTCCAGCAGGTTGGTGGCGAAACCGACGAAGGCGTTGGTGGCCGCGCCCGAGGCGGTCCACACCCCCGTGGCGCCGCCGGCGGTGGCCACCAGATACCCCGCGAAGCGCAGCATGGCGCTGGAGGGCCCGGCCGGAGAGCCGCTGCAGAGAAAAAGGTGACGGGTGACGAACGAAGGGCGGGGGGGGGGGGGGGGGGGGGGGGGGCGGGGAAGGATGCTAGGGCGCCAAAAAGGCCAGGGGATGGCGGGTGCGGCGGTCGACGGTGCTCTGGGGCTATCGGGGTTCGTCTCGTCTCGAGCAGCGCAAAACGCTCCGCCGGCCAACGGAGTGCAGCAACGGCAGCGATCGCGGAGTAGGCGGAGGGGCAGTCCCGCCGCCCGCCGGCAACGTGCTGCCCCCGGCGCGACAGTTCCTGTAACGCCAATGACGTGTCCGGTGTGCTCTCAGACCGCCGCCCGCTGGTACCCTCGCCTCTGACGTGGGCGCAGCTGTCGGAGCGCGCGCAGCTTCCTTACGTGCCAACGTACAGAGCGCACGTACGTACGTACCAGTGTCCCACCGTGGGTGGTAACGTGTCGAGGTAGGTCAGGGTTGTCCGCGGGGCGACAAGCAATTGACCCTTGCTTATCTGCGCGGAACCACGATCACACTGCGGTTTGGCGTTGGCTCCGAGGATTGCGCTGCGCAGACGGTGAGGGTGTCGGCGCTGGAGAAAATGACGATGGATCCTGGATCCGCCTCGTCCCGCGCCCGGCCGTCCGCGACGGTTGCCGCTGGGTGCGCGCGGAGTGCGTGCGTATCGTTTGCGCCGATACTAGGTCGCTACTAGGCCACAACGATTCTAGAGATCGCTACGTGTGCCCTGTAGCCTGTACCTGTACCGTCCGCTCCGTACCCGTACCGTATTGTTGCTGCCGCGAGCAGTAGTAAATACAGGGCGGCGCCACGAGCACGCGCTGTCATAACGAATGTGCAATTGCGATATCAACCGCAATCTCGAGATGCGCGGCGAGACGGAGGTACCTCGTAGCACCGATTGCATGCGGAAACATCTAGATGTTTCAAACGTTACAGTTCAAAAGATCACAATGCGATTTAATTCATCAAGCTCATGCTGCTGCGGCTAGGTGCCAACGACCCTGACCGGTTTTCTACTGGTCATCCTGATGAGAATTATAGAGGCTTGAATTGTCCGGGGCTAAGTATGGCGACGGATGTTACCCGGCGTTACAAATTCCGCCATACGCGGCTAGCACGCTACTGCCGTGTGCCCACGTCCATCCCTCATCCCTCACCCCAATATGACGCCCCGCGACGCGGCGGTGTCTCCACCTTCTGCCTTTGCGCCAGCTTCCAGCTAGCTTTGAAATATTGAGGTCCGCAGGTACCAGGTATCATCCCTTGTCCGCTCGGGTTTCGCGGCGGTCGTCTCGTACGCGAGAGGTCCCGGTATCATCGATTCCTGGCCGACGTATTTTCGGCAATATCGTCACGGCGTGTCCTGGCTGGGTAGTTTACCCGGTCAATGCATTAGCCCTTCGGGGTTCGAATGAGGCAATGATCTACGGGCTATGCCAGACCAACGACTGCAGTAGGCGCAAGAGGTCAAGTGCTGTGGCGTCTTCGGCCGATGTCCCGGGGCGAGCTTTACTTTCCTTTTTTTTTTCCGTGTTGACATTTATTTCTTACACAACAAATATCCCCGAGGCACTGTTGGGGAAATTTTTACATCAGGGCTTAAACATATGCGCACTACAAACAGAAATAACAGCAACTATGAAAGGTTGCCAGCAAAAAAGAGACATAAGCCTGAAACCAAGGTCGAGCAGGAGGCCATGGAGCCAAGAACCAAGGGGGAGGCAAGGGAACCACGAAATCGCCAAGCTGCCAGGAACCAAAGGGACCACCGTCCCGGGGTAGGCCATCAGCCGCGGCGATGATGCTTGCAGCCAATGACCCGGGTCATAGCAACACACGCCGACGAGCGACGCGGCGCAGGCGCAGGAGCACCATCACGTGCTGCGCGTGCGGCCGCGACCCCGCCAAGAACGTTTTCTGCATGTGCCATGTTGATGAGCAAGGAGAAACAACGGCACCACGCAGACAAGAGCTGGCCGATTTTTTGGCGTGTGTGTGTGTGTGTGTGTGTGTGTGTGGGTGTGGGTGTGTGCCTAGCTTTCGCGAGCTCCACCAAGAAGGCCTCAGCGTGCGTGCGGGGCCAGCGACCCGAACTCGGAACAAAGCGAAGCATGCCGGCGGCGTTTCGGACACCCTCGCCATACTTCTGGATTTTGTGGCACTCTGCAGCCCGCAATGCAGTCGTTGGATCCGAGCTTGACACGCCGAGGATAGGGGCAATGGTGGTATCGACAGCAACCGTGTTCCCGCGGATACCACCATACCCAAAAAGCCCAACATCGGCCGGCCGGCCGTCGCTGTCCTTCGGAAGAGAAACAAGCACCGACGGGTCCGTGAGGATCTGGACACCCACGCCTAGCGCGGACTTCACGTTGTGGCAAACGTCGGAAAGGCCATGTGCCGCCCACTCGTGTGCGGCATGGTTGGAGTCGCCCCCAGAGCAACGTGCCACGACGTGAAGAAGGGCACGACGTGAAGTCGTGATCCTTCTTTTATTAGTCGCTAGATTGAGTTCTTTAGGTCTTCAGCCATGCAGAGTCATGATAGTCGTGACCATACATTCATGACGACTTCTAGCTTTGATATCTAGCCTAACTACTATAGGAATCTGTACAAATTTCGCGTGAAATGCGCTATAACACAACGACTTTCCGCCGAGGGTATAAACAGCATGTAGTCCTCCTGGTACAGGGCGCGCCTCGTCGCCGACATAACTCAACCGGCCAACGATCTCGCTCACCAGCAGTCGTCACCACGACTTCAACTGCTCTCCACTCGTCTACCCAACCGCCCCCACCCACAGTTTGAGCGAATTTGGCGACTTTGTAGTGACTGGCATAGTCAACGTTGAATAATTGGCGCAAGCGGTCAAGTGCTGGGGCGGCTTCGGCCGAACGATGTCCCGGGGCAAACTTTACTTCTATTGGTCCACAGACAATAGATAATATACCGAGCAGTACAACACGGCCACATTGTGGTCAGCAGCTACCGGACTCCGAGAGCGAGCAAAACTTGGCAATTTGTGCATGGTCGAGCAGCGGTCGACCGGTCATGTAGTGCCGCCTACCGTCGCTGTCGAACAAACAAATAATTTGGCGATTCTGAAGGAAACCAAAAACAGACGGGAATCGCGTCTGGCACTGCAACAACCGGTTTCACTCAGGATTGCTACCAACGCAATCAAGCAAAAATAGCGTTGTGGGGTTCACTACTTTAGTTGAATACACGGATGAGCTACGGGAGATCGAGGGCAGTTGCGTGTGTGTGTGTGCGACACGATGGCAGGGGGGGGGGGGGGGGGGGGGAGATGGTGGAGTGGGGGAAAAGAAGAGACAAAGCGGCGCCGCAGCAATCTCTGCCTTACATCCGTTCGCGGAAGCAATGGGCCACGGTAGCAAACTGGGGGACGGAACTAGGGGTCAAAAGTATGCCTCTGCTCGCCTGAGGGCGGATAATACGCTCGGCTAGCACGCATCACCCCACATGCGGATTCGGAGAGATGCTCGCGGGTGTGGTAGGCAGCGGCCATGCTGCAAGCATCAGGCAAAACTGTCGGGCCTCAACAGTCTCACGCATCGACGGATCGTCACACAGCCCACCGCCACGGGCCACGTCGCGGTTTCCAAAGAATGGCGAAAGGTTTTCCGGCGCCCAACAAATCTTGGGTGGGGGTTTGGGCGCAGCACGTGGGGGCAGACACCCGCGCCGCCGTTTGTTGCTCGGTTGCTTTGCGCTGCTGCTTTTCTCTCTGCTTTCCGTTGCCAATGAGGAAGAATGAGAAAGAGAGAGGTGACGCCCCTTGTACTCCATCTCCTTGTGAGGCCAATGGCCGCCCTTCCCACGGGGGCCGTCTGCCGCGTCGCCGGCAATGACTTTGAGCTCTGAGCGATGCCGCCAGCCCGGCTCGTTCACCCAAAGAGGCGGCCGCTGCCCGCCCGGGCCGCGGGCCGACCATGCACGGGCCCGTCGTGAGCGCCGCCCGCGGCGGAGTGCATCCAGGGCACTGGGGGCCGGACGGGCGGCGAGTCCTCGAAGAGTGGAGCGTCCAGCCGACCCTGCGAACGCACCCACGAGAGCAACGGCACGCAAAGGGGTGGAGAGGGGGAGGGGAGGCAGTGAGTAGAGAAGTTGAGCCTCTTCATCCATGATCTGGCCTGCTGCTCTGTTGATGAGTCCCCCTTCCAATGAGCAATGGTGGTGGTAAGTATGCAGCACCGGACAAGCAGAATATCGCAAAGAAATTCCTGCCAAGCACCTGGCCCTAAATTAAACAAAGACATGCTTATGGCTGAGAATCCCTCTCACCGTACAGTATTGACTAGTTTGCACCAAAGCACCGGGAGCACATAGGAAGACAAGGGGGGAACTCAAGAGGAACAAACACAATAAAACCAGTGGTACTTGCGTATGCCTTTCAATAATTGCATAAATACAGTAGCGCGCACAGTATTTGGGAAAGGAATTGCCACTCCATAGCATACAAGTAACTTGCGTTGGTGCGGATTGTGATGGAGGCGGATAATCATTTTGATTTCCGCAGTACACGGCGATGTAAAGAGTTGTTGGCAATGCCCGCGATGAGGCGGGTCGGGTGCACCTCGCCCGGCATGTCAAGCACGCTGCCGCACGACTCCTCCTCCCGCCGCATGCCGCCCACGCCCCCCGTGAAGGCCCCCACCCCAGGCAGAGCCGCAGCGGGCGCAGCGGCGACTCCCGCAGCGCTTGCGGCGTAGTAGCGGCGCTCGATGAGCTTGTGGAAGAAGGCGTCGATGGCGTGCAGGTCGACCGCGCCCTGCAGCCGCATCACGAGGGGGGCACGGCCAGGGCCATGAGGGCGCATGGCAGCGTGGTGGGGCTGCTCACCTGACGGAAAGACGCGCCAGCCTTCTCAAAGGAAGGAGGGCTAACACTACCAATGCCCGTGTCCGTGTCTTCTCACAATAGGAACACATCCGGATGCCATTCACCCAGGCCATGCTTTGGGTGCAACACATGCTGATGGTTTTGACCCCCCCCTCCTGAAGATGAGCTTGGCGTAATGTATTATCTAAATGGTGCATTGCGGTATTTGAAAAGAACTCGGATTGTGTGTGTGTGTGTTACGTGGGAAGGGGGGCGGGGGGGGAGGGGGGGGGGGGGGGGGGGGCGCATGCCTGCTGCACGCTGGTTTTGAGGCCGCCGATGGAGCGGTCCGTATCCATCGCCACGTCCGCGCCGCTGCGATCCGGCTGCTGCACCGCGTGATGGGCCACGGCCGGTGTCAGGTGCGCCCCCCTGCCTCGCCCGGGCAGGCACGCCGGGTAGCACGCGGAGGGAAAATCAGCGGGGGAGGGAGGGCGCCCACCGCCTGCAGCTGGGAGAGCCACGCGGCGAGCAAGCCCCAGGGGTAGGCGGTCCGGGAGGCGCTGCCCAGCTTGTCCGCCTGCGGGTTCCGCCGGGCCAGAGGGAGGGTTTATTGGGGAGGGGGCGCGTTGAGGAGATATATTTGGGAGGAGAGGGGGGAGGAGCGCATGCAGCCGCTTCGATGCAATGATGGCGCCCGGGGCGGCGGGGGGGGGGGGGGGGGGGGGGGCAGGGAGGGCACCTTGCTGTCCACCACGAGCACCGGCACCGGCAGCCCGCCCGCGTTGACGGCCGCCACGCCCGGCGACAGTCTCGCCTCGAACGTGCCGCCGCTCAGAACCTCGGTGGCCCACCTCGGGGCATGCGGTGTGGCGGCCGTCAGCACAGCCCAGCCGCCCACCTGCGTGGCCTTTAGGTTGCGTATGCATAAATGCCCATCTGCCTACGGGTGCCGACGCACCTGCACATGCAGCCTATGAGAACTTTGGCTACAATTTCGCGAACATTTGACCCCTCCCATAGAAGACGGTTCCCATTATTCGCAGCGTTCTTAGCACCGCGCCGGCCCCGTACACACACATGGATATACGCACAGACACCTGTGCGTATTCGTGCCCCAGCGCACCGCTGAGAGCCCGCAACACTAGCCTCACACCGGGGTTGCATGCTCCCCCCCCCTGGAAACGCTATAGCCCCGCTTGCTGATTTGTCTGCATTTGGCCTCCCACACGAGGGTCCGGTTCCTATCCGCAGTGTTCCCATCGACGCATCAGCAGCCTTACACCTTTCAGCATGGATCCGTGGATGTATTACTTGGCACAACTGCATGCGGCAGGGGGTGCGGGGGCGGGCTGGTGCGCACCGGTTGAGCGCAGCGCCCTTCTGGCCCGCGCTGGAGTCGTGCACAAAGATGACGCCGTTCACCTGCGGCCATGGGCAAGCTTGGGCTAAGACAGCCGGAACATCGAGTGGCATCAGGGCAAGAGGGGCGGAAAGGGATTGGGGGGTGTGAGGGGGGCGCCCGCCTGCTTGTAGAAGCAGCAGCGCAGCGACTCGTAGCGCCGGTGCGCGCCCACGTCCCACAGCTCCAGGAAGAACTGCTGCTCCGCGCCGCCGCGCTCGCGGTAGCGCAGCAGCTGGGTGTGAACCTGGCAGCCTGCGTGCCCGTGGCGCACAGCCCCACTAGCTGACTCAGCGACGCATGACCTCCGCGTGGGGCGGCCGGGTGCGGCTGTGGGCCCGAGGTTGGAAACACAAGCCAGATTAGGAGAAAATAGGGGGGGCGGGAGGGGGGGCACCCGGTGTGCTGGGCGGCGACGCCTCCGGGGGTCTCCCTCCGCTCACTATGTACTGGCACAGCGAGGTCTTGCCGGCACCTGCATGTCACTCACACAAGTGGTCAGGCGGGGAAATATTCGTGGGCGGCCTCTCTCCTCATTTTTCGTTTCCCATTTTTCGAAAAAGAGGCGCCTGTGCTGGCTTCCGCGCGACACAGGGCAGGCGGGGGCGTACCCGAGTTGCCCACGACCACCACCTTCACCTTGCCGTAGCTATCTGGGTTGAGCTGCGACATTACCCCCCCCCCCCCCCCCCCCCCCCCCCCCCTCTGGTCACCCCCTCTCTCGAAGGTGCCCTCTCTCGGTCACGAAGCAGCCGATCAGTCAGCGCCGCCACAAAGTGCCGTCCTCTCGGGCGACTCCTACCCCGCCACCTCCGCGCCGCTGGCCCATCAGGGCGCCCCGTCCCCCCGAGCCGCCGCTCTATTCCAATCCTCCCTGCTGGACTGGGATGCGCCCTCGGGTATCGCGACACCGGTGTCGGGCGAGGCGAGGAGGGCCGTGCTGGAAGATAGAGAACAAGAAAACGCCGCCGACAACGCTGCCCCGGGCGCTGCGCGACGGGCAGCTTGGCCTCGCACGTGGTGTGAGTGCGCGGACGCCGGTCCGCGGTGATCGGCACTGGCACACGCTGACTGGTGGTAGTTTGTCGTGCTGCTGGTCGCTGGTCGCTGACGCTTGCAGCAGGTCGCAGCGAGCGACCGGCCTTCGACAACGTCACTGGCCGCGCGCTCGTGCTGATGGCAGGTCGACCAGTACAGCCATGAAGGATTAGGACATAGCGACTATTACTTCAAAATTTAAGGAGTGGATTGAGGATTTAATATCGCCAGCCGCCGCCCAGCCCGCCCACCGATAACTCGCGGCCTATCCTAGATTGCGCACATGTAGTCGCTAATACATATGTTCAACAATTTAGAGACGATGTGATGCCTTGCTATATACATATCCACCGAATATACGGTGCGAGATTATTTTATACTACCAATTTGTATTTTACCAATGTCATTTTACCATTACTGTCAACAATGTATCCAACATAAAGCGCCACCGGTACTGCGGAGTGGAAAGTGGTGCTACTGACAAGCGGCGTTCTTGTTCCGTCAACCAGCTGTCCGCAGCCGCTCCGGTGACGATCGGCAGCAGTGCGGAGTAGGGACTATCGCCGCGTGCTGACAACGCCGGCCAGCACGGCAGACCCAGCAAAACTGACGCTCGTTCCAGCTTGCTCCCTGCACCCCTGCTCGCCCGAGGCCCGCACGCGCCTGCAAGACACCGTCGACAACTACCCATACACGCCCGTGCGATCGTCGTCCGCCAGCGAGTTCTCAGCGTGCTACGGTACTGATACGCGCGAAAGTACGGTACGAGTAACCCGTTGCGCGGGCGGCATGCCGGGCGCGGGGCTTTGCGCGGTTGGGCCGCACCTCCGCGCCGCCGCGTGTCCGTGACACCTGCCGCCCACCTACCGACCGCATCCTTGCAACATCTTGCAGTATAAGCGGCAAGGTAGCAGGGCACGGAGCGGATACCTCGGCCAGCATATCTGGACCAACCGCAGCAGGCGTCGGGTTTGCGCCCAAGCTGTTCCGCGGATACCGCGCGCTGTGTGTGTTCCTTTCCACTGTGCGGGGGCGTGGCAGTGTGACTCTCTTGAGCACGGGCGGGGCTCCGACGGCACGCGGATCGACTAATGAATAACCTTCTGATATTGTAACCATACGTTGGAGCATATTATGAATTTGGTCATGGGAAATGGGCTGGGATTTGCGACGTGTGCTATTCCGACAAGGAATGTAGTGACCCCGGAGAGGCTGTCTGACTTGCTGCTGCCGCTGCGCTGACATCGCAGGGCCACAGGCAGGATTGATCGGTCGCAGCACACCTCCTGCCACCCACCATGGTGCTGGATGTGCCGCCCTCGCCCACGCCCAGCACGTTTAGCCACCGCAGCTATGCCAGCAGCGTGCCCCCCAGCCCGGCCGCACAGCGCATGCTGCAGGCGTACCGCGCCAAGCACATGATCGTGGCGCTGGTTGACAAGCTGCGCAGCGCCAAGCCGGAGGACCGCATGGCGGGGGCATCCCAGATAGAGAAGCTGGCCAACGATGGGGAGGAGATCCAGGGGCTGTTCCGCGACGCGGGCGCGGTGCCGCTGCTGGTGGCGATGCTGCAGCGCGGGCTGTCTGAGGCGGAGGTGGGCCTGCGCGCCATCATCAACATGGTGTGCAACAACCACGAGTGCAAGGAGGCCGTGCGGGGCGCGGGCGGCGTTCCCCACCTTGTCACCCTCACCAACGTGCCGCCGGACCACGGCATCACGCGCTGGGCGGTGTGGGCCGTCGGCGCGCTGGCGAGCAACAACCCGGAGAATCAGGACGCAGTGCGCCGCCACGGCGGCATCAAGCCCCTCGTGCGCCTGCTGTCGCCGTCGACGCCCTCCGACGTGGCCAGCGAGGCCGCCATCTCGCTGCTCACGCTGTCCTTCAATTGCCCGGCGAACCAGGACGCCGTGCGCGCCGAGGGCGGCGTCGCCGCGCTGGTCGGGCTGCTCGGCGAAGGCAACGCGGATGAGACCACGCTGCAGGCGGTGCTGGCGCTCAATGCGCTCGTCGGCGACAACATCCCGATCAAGGAGGAGATCCGCGACGTGGGCGGCCTGCCGCACCTGGTGCGGCTGCTCAAGGTCCGAGTGTAGCTCTGCCGCGCCTGTCCATGCCTGGCGGCAAACCCCAACAAGCCCCCCGCCCCTTTCTCTCTGGTATCATGTAAACATAGCCATCTCACCGTTGCAGTGGAATGCCTGGACCTTTGCCTTAGCCGGCATCTGCAGGATACACACGGCGTGTTTGCTGCCTCGTATCTTTTCCATGTACCGTGCGGCTGAAGTTCCTGTTGATTAGGATGTTACGGTGGTGACCCTGACCGGGCCGGTGATCGTATGGGTGGGAAGGTGGCCGGCCCTGCCCATGCTGACGCAGACATCCAATGCCTAAGAAGTCCGCCAGGAGCCGCTCATCAAGCGCATCAATGTTGGTATTGTTCTTGGCCAGGGTCGTGTGTTGCTGTTTGCTGATGTTCCTGGCACTGCGCGGCGATTGCATAGTAAGGGGCGTTGACAGCCTGACGACCCCATCTTCTGGCATTCCAGCCACAACGACATGGCCTATCTAGTGCCTGGTATGGACCGCCATCCGCCCCACTGAACATATGATAATTGGAATGAAAGTGCGGAGCTGTCGTGGAATGCGTTGAAATGTAGCAACCTGCCGATACATTGTGCATACCTCAAATCCTGGCCCAGGCAATCTCTACACAGGGAGCGTGACTATAATTGAAACATCCTTAATTCACACGGCCATGTGCGAGTAGTGTGTCTGTGTGCTAGGTAGCACAGTGCAGGTGTGATTGTTTGGACGGTTAGAACATGCTGTTAAATTCCGCACACTGGGTGCTTGCAAACAGCTGGGCTACACCCACCCCTGAGGTGCAAGATATAACCGCAGTCGATACCGCTTGCCGTCGGACAGCGCGGATGGCGTCGTTCGAGTCAGCATGCATGCTTCCCGATGCGCTACTTTAAATGGCTGCGGAGAGAATGTCACTGACAATTTTTATCGCGATCATCGTCGTGCCCGCGCCAGATACGTCGTGTCCTCGGTGTCGGAGTTGCGCAGCTGGCAAGACTAGAACAGACAGCAGCGGAACCTTATCTTCCTCCGGATTGTAGGTGCACGCCACGCAGTCGTCGTCCTCCGCCTCGCAGTAGCGCCGGCAGTTCTCGGCCTCGTCGCCGTCAAAGTCGCCGAGATCGAATCGGCTCTTCTCCGCGGTGGGCTCATCCTCGCCGCAGCGCTACTGCCCCTTGACCACCGCAGTCGCTGTCCGCAGTCCGCCGATGCTTTGCTTACGGATTCCTCGCACATTGCTGCAACAGCGGGCCCCAGCAGAGCCATGACGTCGGTGGAGAGCGATATTATACCACTCACACAGGCGGCGTCGTCATACATATAAAGCACTGTCGCTTTGCGTTTGCCGCCTCGGGACTGTAGGTAAAGCCAGCGCACAGGAGTCGGCACGAGCCGCCCGACAGTAGTACTCGCAATCGTCCTGAGGCGATCAATCGTGGGACTCGTTGAGGTCGGCGCGTCGACAAACCGCCAGAGCCGCGCCGGGGCAGCATAATGCCTGCACTTGGATCAGCTACTGGCTGCGAGGCTCTGCGGCGTGCGCATAATTTGTGTCGGAGGGCTCATGCGGGTCCCGCAGCCGCCAGCCGGCACTCCGCGTACAGTAAGGAGCTACCAGGGGAAGGAGCTACCGTGCTATCAATGATGAGGTCTACTCTGAGATGAAGTTGCACGGCAGTGGTAATGGAGATACTGCCACCGTCATTCCATTTCGTTAATCGTGGTCGATTAAGATTCCAGACCTAACTGATGAAGAAGCTGCCATCGCATAATGGCGTAGGGGCCGGGATGGTGATTTAGCAATGGCGAGGAGATTGGTGCGTGATAATTATGAATAAGCTGAAATGGAGAGAGACGGCAGTGCAGATAAAGAAGGTTTGCCGCTCCATGATGGCGTAGTACATAAAATTGTGACCTAGGGCAGTCGTATACCTAAGACTACGCGAGTATATGTACCTTTTAATGCTGCCATGTGGCAAGTTGTTCTTTTCAGATGAATGTCGCTTCGATTGTCACATAGAAGGTGAAGGTCTGGTGTATATAGCTGGCGCCGATGAAGGACAATGGGGTAAAATAGGCAATGACGATAAAATGTAGTAGCGCCACATGAGGAAGAAGAATGAGCCCCATCGCGTTTGAGGCGGGCTGAAGATCTTACGCATGGAAGTGTTGATGACGGTCGAAGAGACCGCAGATTTATGTAGAGCGTCAATGATGAAGAATCGCTCCCCTGAAGATGGTGCAATAAACGGACCAATGCAGGGGAAATAGGCTTGAGGGCTGAGGCATTGACGGCGGCGGGCGCTGTGAAGTAACTGCACCTTGGATAGTATGATGTGATGGTATGCCACGAAGTGATGAGAAAATATAGTCAGTTTAGAGTAGAACCACAGCAATCAAACCTTGGAGTGCCAGCACAAGGAGATTTGTGTAAATAATTTCAGCAAGCATAACAAGAGAATGATATAAAAACGTTGTCTCTTTTGTTTGTAAATGAGTATAGCCGGACACGCCAGTAAGATAGGGGAAGCGAAAGAAAGCATTGAGACAGCCATAAGGTTTCTACTCAGACAAGCCGACCCATGGGCAGCCGCCAAAGATAGCGTTGGCTTGGCGTGGTTTCATCGTCCGACAATTCGATTCATCCGGACTCAGGGGTAGCCAAAGGTACATCGCAGGATCGACTCAAGGTGCGAGCCAAATGGGGTGTGGACCTGTCAAGCGACCTCAATAATTTGCCTTATGGAGCCGCAGTCGATTTATGATCGGTCTGATGAAATCGGAAAACCTTTTTCGAGCTTGATATCTCAACATGGTTTCGGAGCGAAGGTGGCGAGCCTGTATGGCAAATGACCCGGGTTCGACTCCCACTTGCAGCATTACAAGATTTCAAGGGTTTTTCTTCTTCCGCTATATCCGGTGTAAGTCCGATCGGCAGCTTCTGGTGATGCGATCACCAATTCCCAAGTTGCATGACGGCTCAAGTACGGATGATTTCGGCTCCTATGGCTCAGGTCCTTGGATCTCTACCCAGATTTTCCGGTCCTCCCTCTCCTCGGAACCAGGAGGGGTGTTGGGACAATAGTACCTCGTTTGTCCGGTACATCCCTTGCTTGTCCGCTCGGTTGAGCGGTCGTCTCGTAAGCGAGAGGTCCCGGGTTTGATTCCTGGCCGATGTATTTTCGGCAATATCGGCCCGGCGTGTGCTGGGTTTACCCGGTTGATGCATTAGCCCTTCGGAATGGGGCAATTGTCTACGGGCTATGATGCCAGACCTACGACTGCAGTTGGCGCAAGAGGTCAAGTGTTGGGGCGGCTTCGGCCCATGTCCCGGGGCGAACTTTACTTTTACTTACTTGTTAATGGAACCGTGTACAGTTAACTTTACTTTTTACCTGGTACAGTTCTGTGGTGTGGTCCTCGGCCCGGTGAAAACCGGTACCTGTAAGGATTATAGTATATAGAACCTGTATAAACCTTTTCAACATCACATGATGACAGCCAAGTCCGATCGGCTACTCCTTTTTCGAGCTTGATATCCACACTTTCAGCGCCGGCGGGCGCGCGTCACTCGTCCATCCCGTCTCGTGTGGGATGCGAGCGCGCCACTTTTAACCGGCTTGCTGATTTGATACTTCCGATATCGCCTTCTGCTGCTAGCTCATGTAATTAATATTTCAGTAGCGAGTATACTGCGTTTATTAGCGGTGGATTTGTTACTAGTCGCTACATTTTGGTGAGGGATTACCTTGAACCGCGCAGGTACCCAAGCGATGCGGCTCACTAATACGACGCGCGATGGGGACCCAATTAAAGGCGCTACGTCGCCAACTCCCCGCCCGCTCAAACAGCGCATCTACCTGTACTCCGGCTGCTCTCCACACATCACGCCGGCGCTCGGAGACTGGCGACATCCCCCGCCTTGCTCGTCCAACGCCGCCGCTTCGCCCCCCCCCCCCTTTGCCGGGCGTGGTATTACAGGACCACCTCATAAGCGGCGTGTCTCCACATCGAAGACACTCCTGCGGAGCCTGTCCGCCAGCCGAGGGACAGCAGCCGGCCCCCCGCCCTCCGCCCCCTCCCCCCCTCCCGCGCGCAGCATACGCTGAGCTTCAGCGGGCGGCATGGAGGAGGCGGCCGCGCGACGCGCGCGGATGAAGGCGCTGCGGGAGCAGGCCAGCAGCGGTGTCCAGGGCGGCTTCGCGGCGGCCAATAGCTCGGGTGTGTTGCGGGCAGGCGCTGCCGGCGTGTGCCTTTGGATGATGCGCTGTGTTGATGGCAGGGGAATGAGTCGTGTTCAGCTGGGGGGGGGGGGAGGGGGGAGGTAGTGCGCGGCCTATCCTGGCAACAGACAGTGACTATCACCTCCCTGCCAACCTGGTGTGCCCCTGATCCTCTGGCGGCGCGTGTGGCAGGAGCGGGCGGGCTGGCGAATCCTCTCGTGGACGCTCTGGAGCAGGCGGCTGTAGCTCCGCCAAAGCCTGGCGGCTTCACATTCTACAGGTGCTGTGCAGCCCCCAACAACAAGCCATCATGCCATCGCGCCAGCGCGCCCCTTCCGCCTCTCCCCTTCTCCACCCATGCCGCATCTTTGTGCCATTCTGCACCTTCGTGTACCTTCCCCTGGCTTGCCCTCTGCCCCTCTCTGGCAGCCAGCAGGGACATCTCCGATGCGGATGCGCCTCTTGATGGTCTTGCACCCATCACACGCTACTCGTCAGGAAGTGTCCCGCCTCAGCCCCTTACCTGAACCCGCGGTTCCGCCCCCCCTTTTCTCCGCGCAGCGACCCGCTGGCCACGGCGCACCGTGACACCGGCGCGCGAGCCCAGAGCAAGCCAGCGCCCCCTGTGGGGCCGCCGCCGCCGCAGTTGGCGCAGCTGCCGCCGCGGATGACGGTCCCCGGCCCGCGGCCCCCGCCCGGCGGCCCTCCCTTTGCCTGGCACGGGCCGGTGCCGAGCCAGCTGCCGCCGCCGCCGCACGGGTACGCCTTTGGGCCACCACCGCCGGGCTATGGACCGCCGCCACCGGGATATGGGCCTCCGCCGCCAGGGCCTCCGCCGCCGGGTTACGCGCCAGCCTTTCAGCCGGGGCCCGGCAACGGCGGGGGGCGGCAGTCCAAGGTGCCGCGGCGGGACGGAGGTGGTCGAGGCGGAGGTGGGCGCGGCGGGGGTGGGGGTGGGGGGCGGCGCGGCGGCTACTACAAGCCCTCCATGGTGGAGGACCCCTGGGCGGCGCTGGAGGCGGTGGCATCGCTGCCCAGGAGACAGGGCAACCCCGGGGTCCTGGCGGACGATGGCCGCGCGGACCGCCCCTGGCACTGAGCGGAGGAGCGGGGGTGCGGCTGCCTGTGGAGGGGAATCGGCGCGGCAGCCACCCAGACCGGATGCGTCAGGGGGGCGGAGAGATCCCGCCCGCGGCTTGGACCCGCTGGCGCTGCAGAGTGTAACGCTGGCGTCACGGACAGTGCGGTGCCTGCGCTTGCGCGCTGCGTCCCTGTCTCTGAGGGGGGGCAGTCCCTGTCCACCAGGCAAGAGCGCTGTAACAGGCGGCTAGGATTCAGCGGCTTGCAGGGGCGCCCCGGCACTATGACGGGTGAATATGCTGCACCTGTCTGTACCATACATGACTACTTGGATGGGGCTTGCCCCAACTCGCATGCATTACTCAAATGGGCCGGCGCCCAGACGGGTAGGGCAGACCTGTTCTGGTCAGTGCCGGGCATTGCCATGGCAGTGTTTTGGACGGTGATCCACCAGTGTTGGAAATTCCGTCACTGGCCTCCCATTAGTCTTGCAGAATGCTTCAGCAATTTTCTTTTTGACTATAACAGAGCGCCGCCTACCAAGGGCTTTCCGCAATTGGATCGCTGCCTTAACAGACGCCTTGCAAGTCATGTCTCCAACTCGCATTATTCGAATGGGCCGACGCCCAGACGGGTAGGGCAAACCTGTTCTGGTCAGTGCAGTGTTTTGGACGGTGATCCAACACTGTAGGAAATTCCGTCACTGGCCTCCATTTAGTCTTACAGAATACTTCGGCAATTTGCTTCTTGACTACAGGTATAACGGAGCGCCGCCTACCCCGGGCTGCCCGTAACTGGATCGCTGCCTTAACAGCCGCCGTAGAGACGCCGCAAGGGTTTCACTGTTGCGAGTCATGTCCTGGGGCGGGAAAATGCCTACTTGGCGTTGTTGCATAGCGCGGCATCCGAATGCACCAACTCTGCACATACTATGTGAGTCATTCCTTCCGTGTTCGCAGCACCGACCTGTACCGAGCCCTTACCTTTAAATACTGTGACATATGTGTGTTGCCGTGTTTGCACCGGCCCTTTAAACAGTGCTCGAGCATCCAGGAGCACCCCCTTCTGGGGTGTGACGTACTCCCGTACATAACCCCGCAGTCACAATTAGGAATACACACATGGGCAATGACAGCGCCGACTACCCAGGCGACAGTGGCAGGGTCCCGCCCGCCCGTTTGAACAAGCAGGTAGGGAGTGGCAGCGGTGCCGGCCTCGGTGATTGCAAGACGCTTTTTTTTAGCAGCACCTGGATGCAGCTCGTGTCTGCTTATTGACTGTTGCGGTGGGAAAAGCGTGCCAACAGCGCCTGTTTTCTGCCTCTGCCAGTATGACACTCCCATCAGGCTATCCGTGGGAGACATTGGGTGGGTTGGCTATGGTGTTTGTGCGGGATGTGCGGATTGCGGGGGGGGGGGGGGGGGGGGGGGGGGGGGGGGGGGGGGGGGGGGGGGGGGGGGGGGGGTTGGATTGATGACAATGGGGGCCTGTTGCATAGGTGACATATTGAGCGGCGTCTGTCATTACTTTCATCAGCAGTGAGCCGCCTTGTTCGGTATTAAGGGGTACGACTCGGCCAGACTGCTCTAAAACCGATTCGTACGCTTGCTACTTTATGATTCCAACTGCGTCCATACTCATCACGCCATGGATTGTGCGTAGCATCAATTAACATTTGTTGGCGGATGTTTGATCAAGTTTTCGTGGGGACATGCCCTGAAGCCGCAGCTATCCTTATGGTTTCGCCCTGCTCTTGGCCATTCCTGTTTAAATCGATTCAACTACGTTCCGTTTTGCAAGTTGTGGCGTCTACCGCCATCGCATTGACATATGTAGCAATGGCCACGCTGTGATAATAGTGTGTATACATGCATTTTTAACATGCAAACCACTTTTGCCATGTGGACAATTCTTATTATCTATTTCGTCATTGTATGTCGATTCTATGGTATCACACGTGTTCAGTGCATCGCTGCTGGGTCATTGAGTATTGGTATTTCACAACTAAGCATGGCTGATGGATCTCATCCGCCTGACATCACGCGGAGAAGGTGGCGGGGAGGGGGGGGGGGGGGGGGGGGTCGGCGACACGGCGGTCACCTTGCGACGGCAAGCACAGCAGGGCGGCACTCGTCTAATACTTCCCCTCCCCGCCCCACACACATCAAACTCCACCGTGCTAATACCTGTGGTCGCGTCTACAGTCGTAGCACCCACTATGATGTCATTCAGTGCGAGGTCACTGACGACGACTGGCTGGAGCCACGACAGTGCTAGAGCTTGCGTGCGTGATTTCCTGCAGTAAACCCGGCACTGTCGTCGTCGCGGCGCGCGCGGTGGGCGATGATCTACTCGTACGTTCTGCCCGATGCTGAGCCTGAATCTGTCCGCGAATACAAGTAGCGCTGGGATGATACCCGTAGGTAGCAGTCGTAGCCGTGAATTTGAAAAGTACTCCACCACGAAGTTCCCGCGCGAAGGGCTGGATTAATAATCATCACGTCGGGATTATACAGCGCGTCGCTAGAGTACCGGTACTTCCCCTTCAAATTAAAATTTGGTTGTAAATAGCGAAGTACCGTTACATCGGTAGTGGTTATTGCAGGGGTATGCATGCTGGGATACAACTGATATATGTAGGAGGTATAAAGTATCAGGACCCTTACAAGTACTTGTATCAGGAGGAATTTTGTTGATTCCTCCTGATACAGCAAAATGTATTGTTTTATTATTATTAATTTGATCAGCATATATATATATTATTTCCTCCGCCGCGCCTTGTTATTTCCTCCTGATATTATTATGTTTAGAGCTTTGTTCTTGGGGTTTATTCCCCCTCGGTATGCGGGGTCGACACAACTGCCCGCGGTCTCGGCGTCACGCCAGTAATCGACCACGGGCAGTCCAGGTGCTTCAACACTGAGAAGCCGATGTACGCCACGGCGAAAACAGCGGTCACCCCCGTACCCATCAAATCTTATAAAAACATCATCGTCCGCTAGACTGGACCACTCGCTTAGTTTTGTGGTGGCATTCTGCCCAAACAACACTAACTCGCGGTTCCGTACCGTGCAGAGTGTTAAGGCCCTCGGAAATAAACGGTACAAAACTTTCCACCCTCCGCTCTCGTTGCGGATACATTACCAACTCAAGCCGTGGTTCTTCTTTGATTCCTCTCTTTGCCACGCGGCTCCCTCCCCAACGACCCTTTTGCTATGTCACCCACCGTCCCCAAGATGGCCGACGGCAGCAAGGCGGCGGCTGTCGGGAGCGTCGCGGCATCTGCTACTGCGCGAGACCCCATCGAGACGGCGCGTCGTGAGCAGGCAGAAGATACAAGACTGAACAAAAGCAACTCATCCAGTCTCAGCTCAGCATATGTTCTTCACCACTCAAGAGACTCCTATATATGCCGCCGGCCGTCGCCGGTGAAGAGGACGCCATTCCGGGCGGAAATAACGAGTCCCGCGCCGTTGGTCATGATAGGAACGCCGGTGCGCCCTTCGCCCCTTCAAGCGAACCACGCTACCTTGTTCGGAAAGCCGCCCTCGCTACTGCCTTCAAGAATGGACGGCCTCCCGACAATCTGCGACGCCCATGGCTCTTCCCCATCGCCCTCGACCGAGTGCTCGGGTATCTACTTGGTAACCCTCGCCTCTAGCCGGCCGCGGATGAGTACTACCACGCCGCGTGCTACGGGGCTTTCATCGCCGGCGCGCTTCGAAGACACCTACCTACTTAATTGCCGACGCCGAAGTGAAGCCCCCCTTGGAGCGAGCTCATGCGAGGCAGCATCGAGGCCTTATACTACGGCACGGACGAATGGAGCGCCAAGGTGCTCGACATGCTGATCACTTCGCTCACGGCCAGCACCTACTCCAACTACGAAGGCACGATTCGCCTCTTCGGCGCCGAGTTTTGCATCGACGAAGAAGGCATCTCCCCCCTGGACTGCACCGAGTCTACCTGCGTCAGCTACCCCCCTTGGATCGCGGAGTAGCGCGGCACCATCGCCGCCGGCTCTATGATGCAACCCTACCTCTCAGCCATCAACAACTTCCTTCGACACACCGGTTGGGATGACGCGGCCACAGCCCCGGCCATCGGCGACATGAGACGCGCGCTTTAAATCCGTTTACTCAAGACTAGCGAAGAGCTCCGCCGCGCCCCCCTTATTCCATGCGACGTCATCACCGACATCCTCGACGACCTTGCCACCCTTATTCCCTTGGCCACCCCCGGCTACGGCACCATCCTCCGCCAGGGCGCCGCGGTATGTCAACATTTATATTTTACTCTCGTGGCGAGTTCAGCGTCTCATGACGACTCCGCGACATGGCCATATGGACACCCACAGCATCACCCTCTTCGTCATCCGCGAGAAGGGAGGACATCGCAAGCGCCGACGGAGACGGGTTGAAGCCCCTACTCCAAATACATGCCACCGCCGTGCCGGCGTGGACAGCCCTTCTCCGCCGCCTTGTCGCTTACCGCGACGACGCTGCGTTCCGGGCAGCCCCCTCCGCCAAGCAATCTGACCGGCTCTCGGCACTCCTCGGTGACACGGCTAACCCGCCCCGTACGTGGAACGCTTCCCTCCTCGGTGACTGGCTAAACGGGCCGTCGGTCGCATCAATCGAGCCCCCCTCCCCCCCTCCCAAAGAGTTCGTAAGGACTTCGCACTCCTTACAGAAGGGCGCAGCGTCTGGCGCAAACGAAGTAGGCGTGCCCTTGGACAAAATCCGACAATGGGGCGGTCATGCCCGCAATTCTGCAGTAATCAACGATCACATCGACCCGACGACGCTGCCTATCCGCGCCGCCGCGCTTATGTTCGGTTGGCTTTCCCCCATGTGGTCCTTCGCAGCCTACTTGCCAGCGCCCCCGCTCCGTCGGTCGCCGCCCCTCCCCCTCCGCAGTCATCATGCAGACCGAGGTGGCTAATCCTCCCTTTCTACCTCCCTTGAAATGTTTAGAGTGTTGTTCTTATTGCTGGGGTTTCCATTTTCCCTCCATGCACCTCTAGTATGCGGAAGTCGACACCAGCTGCCCGCGGTCTCGACGTCACGCCAATAATCGACCAATGGCAGTCAAGGTGCTTCAACTCCTACCGAGAAGCCGATGTACGGCACTTTGTGCCACCCACGGGGAAAACAGTGGTCACCCCCGTACCCATCAAATCTTATAAAACCATCATCGTCCGCTGGACTGGACCACTCTCGTAGTGTTGAGACGAGTGGGCTGCGCGCCCGGCGGATCGCTCGGCCGTCGGATTTGACGATGGCGGCGGGATTGGGGGGGGGGGGGGGGGGGGGGGGGGGCGATTACATGATCGATTTCACGTGCGTGTCCTCCAGGACCCCCACTTGGGGCAGTGACCCCTGCTGATGTACTCCGGGGATCGCGGCGACCAAGGCGGAGCACAACAAGCTGGCGGCGGACGGGCGTCTTCCGCCCCGGTGCAGGGTGTTCACCGGTACTACCCTTTAGTGGTTGAGGACTACCGCGGCCGCCTCGGAAAATCCGCTTTGACGGTGGTCTACATCTTCGCGGTGTTGCTTCATGTGCGCAACTTTCCTGGCGGTCCTTCCTCCCGGCCCGACTTTATCCTTCCTTCATGGTGAGTCTGTCCAAGCTCTTCGAAACTTGGTCGCCAGCCAGCCCGCCGAGTTCCGCCAACACATGTCGCGCACGCGGCGGGGTTGGTGCCACGGCGAGTCTCTGCTTGCGTGCACGGTACCTTGGGCGGCATTCACTCTGCCGGAGTGCAGACGGCCACGTCTGATGCGTCTGCCCGTGCTCATTCCGCGCCCTCTTCTGTTGCTGCTTCCACCTCGCAGTTGCTGTAGTGGACATTTCCTATTGCGTTTTCGGGTGATTTCCTAATCGCCTTTTGCAGCTAGCTCATGTCATACTGGCGGTACCCGTACCATATGTCCTTATGTACAGCAATCAGTTCCTCACATTCGTACGAGTATCCACTACTTGACGCATAGTCGGCCCAGTCTAAGGATTGCTTCCTACTGAGTACCGGTACACGCGCCGGTAATTCTCACCGGCCGTACGGGGTAGCGATCGGCGACTGCTCTTCCGACGACACGGGCGATGACCACAGCAGTAACTCCCGCCAGCGCCCCGCCCAACCCTGCCCAGCCCCGCTGTTGCCCCCCCCCTTCCCAGCCCACAAGGCCGCGCCGAGGTCCGGATCGACAGCACGCGGGACGAGATGAACGCCTCGCCAGCGATGCCGGGCGGCGCGGCGGGGAAGCTGATCGGCCCAGCCGGGAGATACCAGACGGTGCGGGACCGTAAACCCCCCCCCCCCCCCTGCCCCGCCTCCCGGCCGCGGCTCTCTCGCACCCAGCACACCATCCCGCTCACAGCCCCAGACCTCAGCTTGCAGCTACCGTTCTTCCCCGGCGGGTCAGTGTGGGCGCTAGTTTTGTGGAGGGTTTGCGACGTGGCGTGGAGGCGCGCTGCGCCTCCGACAACACCCGTCCGTAACTCGATTGCCGCCTGGAAGAAACCGCCGAAGTGGCGCTGCAGGGATTTTAATGTTGCCAGTCAGGTGCCAGTCCTGTCCTGAGGGTGAGGAACAGATACAGGCAACCAAAATTGCGGGCTTGTGTGTGTTTGGAGGGGAGAGGGTGGTGGTGGTGGGGGAGGGGGGGCATCCTGACAAACTGGCCGCACTCAACCATGCTGTGCCCCCCCCCCCCCCCCCCCCCCCCCCCACCCATAACCATACCCACCCACCCTTCCACTCGCTGACAGGTGCGAGACTTGGGGCAAGGCAACTTTGGGGTGGCTATCGCGGCGCGCGACCTGGTCACAGGCCAGATGGTGGCGATCAAGTTCCTGAGGCGAGGCGGCAAGGTTGGCCCCCCCCCCAGCGATGCCAGCACGCAACCGTCCACCCTGCCAACCCGCCCGGCGCCCCGGAGCGTACAGCTACCCCTCTCTGCGCCCCCTCACCTGTGCACTGATATTGCTCGTCCATGCTGGCAGCTGGACAAGAGCGTGGAGCGGGAGATCCTGAACCACCGCGCGCTGTGCCACCCCAACATCATCCGCTTCCACGAGGTCCCCCCCCCCCCCCCCCCCCCCCCCCCCGGCCCAGCAGCAGCAGCCGCGACAGACTGCCAGTTCCGGCGCGGTGATAGTAACGCAACGCTGCGATTAAGAACCTGCCATACCTGCCAGAAGTCAAATGTGGACGAGACTGTGGCATAAGTATATCGCATGTTCCGATGGGCTGCATGCCACCTCAGTCCCCGGGTCCCATCATGGGCTTGTCCCATTTGCCACTAGCAGAGGCGCTCAGCGCCCCCCCCCCTGCGTTTCCCCCCGCGGCACCGTGGCGCAGGTCTTCCTGATGGAGAACTACCTGGCGATCGTGATGGAGTTTGCGGCGGGCGGGGAGCTGTTTGAGCGCATCGCCGCGCGGGGGCGCTTTGAGGAGGCGGAGGCGCGCTACTTTTTCCAGCAGCTCGTTTGCGGGCTGGAGCACTGCCACCGCATGGTGAGCACAGCCCCCCCCCCCCCTCTCCCCCAACCCGGCTTCTCCAATCCGCTCCCCTGATGAGCGCACGGACTCGTTCACGCTCTCAATGCGGGTGGGCAAAATACACGACCTCCGAGGACACGTCCGCCGGTGTCAACACTCCTATAAAAACCGGCGGTACAAGCTTCAGATCCGACTTGCAGTCAACCTATGGGAACACCCGCCATATCCCCGTCGTAGTTGTGTCAGCATCTCACACCCCGGCAGGAAGGGCGGGTGTCTGTCTGCGGTTGTTTGTTACTGCCGCATCGGCACCTGAAGGGGACGAGGAGTGCGCGGCGGTAAAGGCTGTCTGACTGAGCCCCACCCCCCCCCCCCACCCCCCTCTTGCCAACTCCGCCCCACCGCGTGGCTGCCCCCGCAACGGCAGGGAATCTGCCACCGGGACCTCAAGCTGGAGGTGGGCTGCCACCCCCCCCCCCCCCCCCCCCCCCCCCCCACCCCCCTCACCCCCCCCCCCTTCTCCACACCACTGCTTCATGCCTTGTCGTCTGCTCTTCCTTTCCGGCCGCTGACCCCCCCCCCCCCCCCCCCCCGACCTACCTGCCCTGTGGCAAACCCCCTCTGCGCGCTGGCAACTGGCCAGAACACACTGCTGGACTCTGACGGGGAGAAAACGGCGCCGCGCGTGAAGATCTGCGATTTTGGGTACAGCAAGGTGTCACCCGCCGCGACACTGTCGCGCTGACCTCCACACCGTGGCCACCTCCGAAACCACCACACGCTTTCTGCTGCCGGTAGTGATGCTCAGCACCCGACTGTGCCGTCGCTCGCCCTCTCCCCCCCCTGGCCTGTCCTGAGCAGTCTGCGTACCTGGACTCCAAGCCCAAGTCCACGGTTGGCACGCCTGCGTACATCGCGCCCGAGGTGCTCAAGCGCCGCATCGAGTACAGCGGAGAGGTGCCCCCCCTCTCCTCCCCCCCCCCTCTCCCCCCTCCCGCCGGGGCCACCCGCCACCCCCAGCCACCTCCCTCTCTCAGCGTTAGGCGGGTATTTCCAAGAGAAAGGTGCACAGCATGCGCTTGCTGTGCCCCCGCTGTCAAGGTAGGTGTTTCACCGCGCTTATGTCGAAACAAATTGTGTTATAGGAAGGCGGTTGCCCCTCTTCCTTCACATCAAGGCGACCATATCACAGAAATTGCTGGAAGGGGCCCCTCCCCCTCTCACCCCCAACACTACTCCCACGCCCGCAAAAAGAATTCAAAACCCCATACCCTAAAAACACATACCCTAGAACCCACCACACCCTAAACTGAATACTGAAGTGTTATCGTTAGACCGGCAGCCACTGGAATCTCAATCGCTTCTCTACGCGGGAAATCGCCGCCCATTTGTAGGTAGGGACTATTGGTTTATGAGCAGAGGTTAAGGATGGATTCCGCCTCCCTGCCCCGGGTTTCCATCCATCAAAGAGATGGCTGCGTGCCTCATTACGGCTGGCTGGCTGACACTCCCCGCGCCGCGCTGTGACTCGCGCACAGCAAGCGGACGTGTGGTCGTGCGGCGTGCTGCTGTACACCATGCTCTTTGGCAGCTACCCCTTCGAGGACCCCAGCGACCAGCGCAACTACGCCAAGACGATCCAGCGCATCTCGGCGGTGCAGTACGCCTTCCCGCCGGGCGTCGCCGTCTCGCCCGCCTGCACCGACCTGCTCGTGCGCATCTTCGTGGCGGACCCCACCCAGCGGCTGACAATCGGCCAGATCCGGCAACACCCCTGGTTCCTGCAGAACTTGCCGCGCGAGCTGCTGGTGAGCCCCCCGCCCCACCCTTGCCCACTCAACGTGGATGAGTCGATGCTTTTCCGAGGTGGCTTACTCCCCTGGCCAGTGCCCTCACTGCCATAAACTACAACCAGTATCAGTCTGCGAGCGCGCCGTGCCACCGAGCAGAGCCACGGGAGCCGGGGTACCCAGTATCCCCCCGCGAGTACTCCCGGCCTGGCGCACGGACATCAAACAATTCCATTATTCTTGCGAGCCCGCCAACCCGATGTAAAATGGTTACGAAGCCCCCCCTGTGTCCTTCCATGCGCGCTAGAATGTGTAATTGTCTTGTCACCCCCTCAAACTGAACTTCCCTAGGAAATTATACATTTACCACTATGGCACGGAATATCCGTGTGGTTACAAACAATTCCATTATTCTTGCGACCCGCCAACCCGCAGGCAAACGGTTACGGTGCCATGGATCCCTTTTTTGCCTCCCCTGTGTCCTTCCATACTGAGCAGAATGCTGTGTGCCGGGTCGCCGATCTCGGCCAGGGGAACTTCGCCACAGCCGGAGCGGTGCCCATGCAGAGCGAGGAGGAGACGCGCGCCATCATCCAGGCCGCCCAGACGCCGGGCCCGGCGGGGCAGTTCACCCCGGCGGCCGGGCTGCAGGCCCCGCCAGGCGGCGCCCCGCAGCCCCCGGGCAGCCTGCAGTCCATGGGGCTGTCCTCCATCCTGGGCAGCATCCCCAGCCTGCCCTCCGAGCTGCAGGACGACATGATGCAATGACGCCCGCCATTGCTTTGGCTCCTGGCGCCCTCCTGGCCGTGGCAGCATTGCGACGGCAGACGTTTGGAAACAGCTGTGTGTAACGATATAGAGAGGCCACTACCATACTCTCGCCGGGGCCCATTCCGCGGTAGCCATGTGTACTAATCAAGGCCCGCCATCCACCGGGCATCTCACTGAACTCCGGCGCCGACTCCTGACATCAAGTCCCCATGCCACATTACCCTGCAGTGCTGTCACGGCATTGAGTGACATTGGGGGACGGGCGGTCAGCTGTGACGTGCTGCTGCGCAGTAATTCATTGTATACCGCTGGGAGGGGACAGGTCGATATGGTATTCAACATGATGGTTTTGTTTTGCTCCTGGTCTTTATTCGCCTGATGATGGGGGGCAGGCGTGGTTCAGTGCTGCTGGTAAGTTATAAGGATTGCTGCTACGGTACTACAAAGCCGGGGGTGATGATAGACTCACAATGTTTTTGGGTCCGCATTAGAGGGATCGAGATCACATCTTGATTTTGATCAGAAGTATTACAGAGATATAATGATGATAGATTTGAATAGCCACCCAGAGATGGCGATACTTGACAATCTTCAGGTCTAGTATCAAATTAGGCGCGGTGCATTCCCTGTCATCGGTCATCACAGGGAATTGTGTATCATAATCAATCGAGCGCCTCTTGGCCGCCGTGATCGATGCCAGCATATATCCACGGCACAGTCTCACTCCTGATGCATATTTTACGGCGAAAGGCTTTGCACATCGACCGCGGAATTTTCGCGCCCGCACCCTGCCCCCTTCCGACACGGTTAGTAGCAGTGCACACTCATTAATACCAAGTAGCCCACGAATTCCGCGCCTAAATATACTTGATATATCACCATATGCATCGATCAAGGTACACGTTGTCATGTTCAATATCCTTGATATACTTTTAGAAGTCTTCGATAAATATACCTAAGATCACAAGATGAATCGTTAGCAACTCCTGGATCATGACACTCGATCTTTAATAGGTCAAAGTTCACCGTACTTTATTTTCAGCCCGTCAGCCCTCTTGATTACTTGACGCGGCGTATTGCGGACAGGACCGGGCCAAGATAGAGTTGTAAGGTAACACTATCGCCAGTGTTGCTTGCCGTAGTGCACAACTTCCCAGGCAATCCTTCCGCCGCGACTTCGTGCTTCGTACGTGGTCAGCCCTCACGGTGGTCTTCTCCGGCGGACGTCGTCTCCTGGTCCACGGCGAAGGCGTGGGAGGAACATGAGGCGCGCCCCATCGTCTCCTTCACGTGCACCCCTGTCCAACCGTTCCCGATAATGCGTATCCCCGACCCAGTATTGTACGGGTTTGACACCACATCACACCCACCGATTGTGTATATACCCCTACTCTCTCGATAGACACCGATAACGGATACTAGGGTGAGTTGTAGGCTGGAGCGTCGGGAGCCGATGGGAGGATGGGCAGATGTGATAATATCGAAAAATAGCTGAAATGCGGTTTACGGGCGGAGGTTGGAGATTGGCCGAATTGTACGATTCTTGGGCCGTGCTTCACCAAATCCCACCCAACACGACCCATATCCCACCCCTGGCTCCTACGGGCCATGGGTGGTGGTCCACAGGTCCTTGCTCGCGTCGTCGTGTGCCCTACTGCTTGTCGCCGATTCAGGGGTGGGCTGGAGCTGGTCCCTGTATGAGTGCTTGAGACACCGTACACGTGTTATATATCGCCGGTTGTAGTAAACACCGGGCTAATGCGCCGGGCCGTACCTCGGCCGGGCCGGGCCGGGCACCGCAGCCCGGTTGAAAGTCGCCTCCGCAGACGCCGCCACCCTACTTGCCGGAGCAACTCATTCAAGGAGCGGTGATGGGCCTACCAGCCACCAAGCACATGCCAGAGGTTCACCGCCTCCGTGTCAACACCAACCCTCTGCCTTATCCCGGACTACTCTTGGCTTCACCTGCTGCCATCGCTGAAAATATCCCTGAAGTCGCGGCGTTGATCACCCCGCCGCGACGGCTGTAGTGGCGGTATGTTGATGGCCTTGGCCGCGGTCCGCCGTTGCTGCCTCCATCGCGCAAGCATGTCATCAGTAGGACAAAACTACTACTCAAGGCTGAGGATTCCACGGGTGCTCTTAACGGGTCGACCGCAGGGCGTTGACGAACACTCCACCGTACTAAGCCGGCATTTGTAGATTTACAGGTGGAACACATCCTGATGGGGGTACACCGGATCTTCCGCATGTGGGTCGCGGGTCGTACCGAGGTACGAGAACATGATTAAATTTCGAACAACCCTCGCAAGTAGGCTCCCCCCGTCCGAGCCGTACACACCCCTCCCCACACGTAGGCGGATCTCGGAGAGGCCTACGCAAGGCCAAGGTCGTAGTAAGGGGGTTTGTTTTAGCAGCCCGTCGTATAGGTTTCCTCCCCGGCGTTGGTCAAAACGACGCTCCATGCGCCTTGGTCATCATGTAGTGCGACATTGTACGGGATACGGGTACTCACAAACTGTGTTCATACCGCCATGTATAATATGTATGAGAAGCGGAAAGTACACTAGCGGGATGCTGAAGGATGCATATCGAGAGTACCGGCGGCGCCAGCATGCGCTATTGGGACTACGAGCATTTTTATTTGAAAAGCCCCCTCATGCCCCCCCCCCCCCCCCGGTAGTCGGTGCAAGATCCGAGGTCCCGCCACATCCGGCCACCCCGCTCAGCCCCTTACTTGCCGCACCGAGCTGGGCATGGGTCTTAGGGATTACCACCGCCCACCATATGGAGGTAGGGTGGTGCCACCAAGCATGCCTCACTCATGATCCTCAGCTTATGGTGGGCCATTGCGTGGCGACGGGCACCGTTAATGTACAAACGCAACCGGCAAGATAATCGCGCAAATGCGTACCCTCATAACCCGCCTTTGCCCCGGATGGTTGTTCGCGCCATGTGAGACGGGAGGTAGACATCTTGATGTAGACCTCCGAGCGTTTTGTGAAATCCGAGGCTTCTCTCGTCTCTTGATGTGTGGAATGAGGTGGTCATCCGGGAGGCCGGATGGTCACCAACTCGCTCCCGTAGCCGAGCGAACAGTAATGCAACCTAATTTGTACCGAGGCACGCGGTGCATTGTGGTTAGCTCTAAATTAGTGTTTGGGGGCAGCAGTGGGATTGATAGCTAATATGAATGCCGGTTGGTTCATTTTGTGCCAAGTCCGGAAACCAATTCCGTCCAAACAGGGACAAATCCAAAGAGTGAAGGAAACGGGATGGTTAAAAGAAGTTTGCGCCGTCGGGGGCTGAAACTCCGTCCAAACTGGGACAAACATAAGGGCGGGGGGGACGTGATGGCTACTAGTAGTTTGTGCCGTCGGGGACTGAAACTCCGTCAAAGCCGGGACAAAACATATGAGTGGCTAATTTGGCGGAATTGTACTACATATCATCATCTTCGATCACATAATCCCCTCGACGCTCTTCCGCCTCGAGTCTCCTCTTCTCCGCCGCTGCACGCTCTGCCCGCTCCTCTTCCTCGGTCATTGGAAGGGGTAGACCCGGCCACTTCTCGAAGTCATCTGGTCTTTGAGTTTCGTCCCATGGCTCCTCTCTAAACCATGAGGTCACCCTGGACTCCATGTTAGCGAACATGGTCTTCAAGTTCATGTGTGTGAACGAGTAGCTCGGATGCATGTGGTCCCCCCACACGGAAAAGGCCGCAGCGACCTAAAAGGCGTGGCAAACCGCACAAGGCGTTAATTTTTATGTTGATCCCATTAAGTCACTCACCCGGGTTGCACCCCTCACGCACCGCGGTTGCCCCGGTTCCGGCTGTGACGTCGACGATTGTTGTCCCGTCTGTTGCCGCCATCTTCAGGTGCTTGGCGAAGAGAGCGATAGGCTTTTGGCACTTGTTCACCGCCTGTCTGTTCCCGTCCTTCAATTTCGCAGTGTCTTTGCAATGACCCAGCATGATGGATGTAGAGAACATGGAAAGGCACAACCGGCTCAGCGAGTGATGATAAATACAAGCCGGCTACATTCCACGAATCAAATCTCACCTTCGGGGATCATCGAATTGGATGTTGTCAGGTATGATGCTTGGCGGGGGCTTCTTGACGTAGAGGTAGTACTCAGGGTCCTGACGCAGAGAACTGCCCATCCCGCAATCCTTGGCCCAAGTCAGGACGTGATAGATGACGTCCTCGGCTTGTTTTTGTACGGCTGTGATTGCGGATCCAAGCTGCTGGTCCGAGAGGTGAATGAGGAAATAGCACCCATCAAGAGCAGTGCAGACGTCAGAAGATCGAGTCAGGATATTCAGTTGTTTGCGCGGGGAAAATCAGGAATGAGATAAATGAAAGCACAGTCATCTATGCCCTGGTTTGGGGGGGGGGTATCTTGTCTGGCGAAAGCAAACAAGTCGTTGAAGTCGTCTGTGCCCCACGCAGCATCCTTCGAGTCCCGGGTGTGCGAACCAGCTCCGAAAAGCGCGTCGGCAATGAAGAATGTGGCCTTACTGACACGAACTGCCGACATGGCTTCCGGAACGGATTGTTTTGTCGCGGGAGCCTTGAAGTCCCCTCCACGATGCAAGGCTTGCAAAGCTCCGTGTTTAAATAGATCATGTCTTCCTTGTGGAACTCTTCGCCCTTGGGCATCACCGGAAGTTCCTTGGCCTGTGTGTATTATTAGAAATCAGATTCGGGTTAATAGCTCAGGATGAAAATTCAGAAGAGCATTTGTGGTTGCACAAGATCTTACCTTCATCGATATCCATAGCTCATCAGAAACATTCGGAGCGGAAACCGCGATAGATAAGCTCCGGAGCACATGCCAGAAGAGCAAACTCTGTGAAGAATGAGATGACCAAGTCCGGCATCTAATTCTTGATGCGATACGCCTCACTCCTGATGTTGGTGTCGGTAGCGGCGATATGCTCTCGAACCGGTAGTGATGTGAGACAATTGGCGGATTTCATGCTTCCCCATCTGGCAGGAGGGGTCAGCAAGACCATCAACGGACCGGAGCGATGAGCACCTTTGAACAAATCCTGGAACTTTCTGGGGAAGCCTGTTGGGCGGCGGAGGGTCATCAACCTTGGCTCGGAAGTTGGTGATGGCGTCAAGCCGAGCGGCCGCTTGCTTGCCCGACACTTTGTCTTCCACATCCCAATCGATGATATGGTCCGAGAGATATTCCCCCCCCGTTCCTGGCCGGTTCGTGTGGCGTCAGCAGTCGAATTGCCTCCCTGCCCTTTGCCGTGTCAATGGCATTCATGACCTTGATGCTTGCTCGACGCAAGAGATCGCGAAACCTCCAGTGAGGTCTCAATCATCGCGAGCCCCTCCGCGTTGGTGTGCGCAACAGCCATGGGGCCTTTGTCGCCGGCATGCTTTATTATGTCATCCACCAACTCGTAGAGGTTCGGGTTCACATTGTGCTCGCCTTGGATAAGCAGTATAACCACCAAGTACATCTGGCTCACAGGAAGATCCGCGCTATAGCTCTGCTTGGCAAGAGACGGCTCGTCAAGCCATGGCGTACCGGGGCCAAAGCCAGCATCCTGGGTCGAAAAAACAAAACTTCAGTACGGAGAAAGGAATGAGTATTCCATGTGATTAATAGACACCGGAGTAGGTTGCAACTTACCTCCATGAGGGCGACTCGGAAGTGAGCTCTGTCTTTGCCGAAGCCGTACTTCTTGTTATCGAGGATTGTATTGATAGGGTTCCGAATTGTTTCGTAAACGTACCTCACTTCCTTTTGGGAAAGTTCCCTGTCGTAATTGAGACGCTCGAGACTAGAGAGTTCATTCAGGTAGTGTTTGTAGAGCGCGTGGAGTTTTCCGGCGGCTTCATCCCATCCTCGAACCCCGAGCTTAACATGCCGGTAGGCTTCAGAAATCTGCTCAAGTGGCTCAAAAACACTGCGCAAAACAATTGAGTCAGAGCTCGGCAACATTATCAAGATGAATAAATTTCATCATGTAGGCAGCTTACCGTTGTGGGCGCGAGCAGAGGTCAATCAAATTTGAGAACTCGCTGCTTTTCCCATCTTTGATGCCGATCTTCTCGAGTTCAACTTGAAGAACTTCAGACTTCTTGAACTCCTTCACGACTCTAATTTGCGGAAGTGCCCTAAAGCCCGGACGAGTTGCAGCTTGTTAGGCACACCAGCTACCGAAACATCTGCGAAGGTTCTGCACAAACAATCTGATTTCAAATATACCGAACGGTTATGTACCTCTGACGACATAGCGATTTTGTCCCGTTGATGACAGACCGTTTTGTCCCACTAATGACAGACCGTTTCGTCCCACTGATGACATGCCGTCTCATCCCACTGAGGACGGACCGATTTCGTTACGCTGATGACATAACGTTTTGTCCCACTAATGACATGCCGTTTTGTCCCACTGTTGACAGGCCGATTTCGTCCCGCTGATGACAAAACGTTTTGTCCCGCTGATGACGTACCGTTTCGTCCCACTGTTGACAGACCGTTTCGTCCCATTGATGACATACCGTTTTGTCCCGCTGATGACAAAACGTTTTGTCCTACTGATGACATACCGTTTCGTCCCACTTATGACATACCGTTTCGTCCCACTTATGACATACCTATTTCGTCCCGCTGATGACAAACCTATTTTAACCCATTGACGACTGAACGATTTTTGTAAAACTTGACGCATATTTGGTCCCACGGTTTAGTACTAATGTGGGATATTTGGTCGTTCACCAGTAGTTTGTGCATGGACGTGTCTCCCACGACGGTGTGACCCGCCTCGTTGAGCTTCATTGACATGTAGCGGCAGACTTCCGGCGAGAGGCCGATGTACTTCTTGTCCGACGTGAAGTGGATGTCTTTGTTGGTTTCGTAGATTTCCGGGTAGTTTCGCTTCACCATGAACTTTGCCTCCCGTCAATGGCTGCCGTCGATGTTGGCTTGAAGCGCGCCCTGGGAGCCTACAAACTTGATGATGACGTCGATCTCTGGCTTGTAGGAACTTGCATCCGCCAACCTCGGCTTCTCCCCGCCTTCGAATGCTGCGACTAGCTCCTTGAAGCTGGCCATGGTCAGAGCGAGGGGCTCATACTCTCCGGAGGACACTCTGCCCTTGTGAACCATTGGAAAGGACACTGAGAAATTCTCGGCGGATAGGGAAGGATTCCTCTGAATAACAAATGCAAAAGGCATGTCAGTAAGTTGCATTGTGTATTGATTTGGATTAGTTTACGCATTTGATCCGGATAGGTACAACAAGTCACGATAGGCTTTTACCTTGTAGCTTTGCGCCACCATATTGCAGTCTTGCAGCTTTGGGGAACGGAATTCGAATTCCGGCGGCGGAGCGACGAACTTATCGGATGGGAAGCTGAAAATGTGAGGTAGTCCCGTATCCTTGTCGGTGACGAGGTTGACTCTGTCAGCGTATAACATGTTGATGTCGCCACCGTGACATGTCTTCACCTCTGAATCAGCAATCTCGACTCTGAGGTGGCCGTAAGAGATCCAGTCGACGGCCGCACCGGTGTTGGAGTAGCCATTCAAGGCCGGCGGGACGGCAAACGTATCGACGTATGGAAGCGCGTTCTCAAAAATCCTTGTCAATGTTGGCCAAGTCATCGATGGTAATCTCACCAAACGCGAAACCTCTAAGCGCCTGCGCCAGCACATTGCGCTCGACCAAAGTCCATGCGTAGTAAGATTGGAACCGCGGCTGGGAGGAGAGTGGCAGCTGGATCGCGTGAAGTAGTAACATCTCAAAGACGACTTCGATCCTGATCTCCCTGTACAATGTAAAGCGATAAGGCTCCAGAATGATCTGCGGAAACAAGCATGGGGATATTAATACTTATTGACGCACGATATTGACACACGAATTCAGAAACCTCGACTGTGTCACTCACCTCGTATCGTCCGGCCGAGACCAGCTCGATATGCTTGATCTTTCCGAGGCACGCGAGAAGTGGCCCCTTCGGATCATCGAAAAGTCCTTGCCAGTCAGCATGCTTGCCTTGTGCAATTCGATGTACAAATAGATCTGTACCTCAGCACTTGTATCTTTAAACCAGTGGATACTCCAACTCCGCGAAGTCAAGTCGCTGTAGCCCCCATCTACATATTCTTGTGATTTGTCGCTGTCGTCAAAGAAGTCGCTGAAAGAGGCGATTGTCTTCAGCTTTGTCTTCCTCTCGGGTCCGGCAGTGCCGGTGATTTCGAGAGCTTGCTTGCGCTTCTCTGCCGCCCGTTGCCTCCGTTCTTCCTCTGTGCCAAAGACCTCTTCATCCGTGCACATACTGAGGAATTCAGGAACTTACCCTTCTTCTCGGGGCCTCGGGAACAGAGGCTCGAGAACCAGAGGCTCCATAACCGTACGCTTGCCCGGTAGTCGGTGTTGGAGTCTCGAGCTTGGGCCCCGGCTCCGGTTCAGGCTCCGGCTCGGGCTCCAACCGAGTGGGCCCAGGCTCAACCTCGGGCTCCAGCCGAGTGGGCTCAGTTTCAGGCTCATGCTCAGGCTCCGGCTCAGGCTCAGGCTCGATCCCGATCGCTGGCTATGTTTCCGGTACTTGAGGCGGCCCTTTAGACAAAGAAGAGCCTTGAGTCGGGGAACATGTAAAGAATGAGTAGAGAGTACTCAACACACCTGCAGTGGGCATCACGATTATCTACTGAACGGTGTCGCCATGCACCATCAAAGCCAATCGTGATTTTCTTACCTGGGGATCCCGATTTACTGGCTGCTTCCAACGCGGTTGCCTGCGCCAATTGACGACCGGTTAGGATCGTCAGATAGCTCATTGACGAGAAATAGAAGGGATTGGGAAGGCAAGGATTAATAATTTCATTCACAATTACCTGGAGTCACAATCGTCTCTGGAACCTTTTCTTTTCCCTTGGATTCCTTTGGGGCTTGAGGCGCTACTGGGTCATGTGTGCGTCCTTTCGAACCTGTCAAAACATATAATTGCAATCTATTCAGATGTCACAGTGCACACACGAAAATCATATGATTGGAGAGGCAAGGACCTGATTGATAGTAAGCTTGCATGAGCTTTTCGTAATCGATCAGCCGTCGCGATGTCTGCATTTGAGCATATGAGAGGACTTGGCCGCTCTTGATTCGGGCCCTCAAAGAGCGGCGGCCGATCTTTCTCCTTGCGAGTGCGTGCCGTAAGCTCGGCCGCCGGCTGCTCGGGCACAGAAGATGACGCCTTGTGTTTTCTCCCGACTAGCGCTCCGAGCGCATCGAATTCTTTTGCTTTCTCAGTAGGTTTTGAAGTCCGCTTGGACCTTCGACATATTAATATCAGATTCGGTCATTACTTGTCCCTAATACATACCGTTTTCGTCCCACATACAAACCGTTTCGTCCCACTGAGGACAGACCGATTTCGTCCCGCTGATGAGAGAACGTTTCGTCCCACTGATGGCATACCGTTTCGTCCCGCTGATGACATACCTATTTCGTCCCACTGCTGATAGAGCGATTTGTCCCACTGAGGACATACCGATTTCGTCCCACTGATGACATCACGTTTTGTCCACCTGAAGACATACTGTTTTGTCCCACTGAAGACAGAAGGTTTCGTCCCACTGATGACACACCGTTTTGTCCCACTGATGACACACCGATTTCGTCCCACTGATGACATACCGATTTCGTCCCATTGATGACATACCGATTTCATCGCGCTGATGACAGATGGTTTCGTCTCATTGATGCCAGACTCTGTCGTCCCACTGATGACATACCGTTTTGTCATACTGATGGCATACCTATTTCGTCCCACTAATGACATATGGTTTCGTCCCACTAATGATAGACTGTTTCGTCCCACTGATGACAGACCGTTTGTCCCACTGGTGACATACATACCGTTTCGTCCCATTGATGCCAAACTGTTTCGTCCCCCTGATGACATGCCTATTTCGTCCCACTGATGACATGCCTATTTCGTCCCACTGATGACATGCCTATTTCGTCCCACTGATGACATACCTATTTCGTTCCACTGGTGACATATCGTTTCGTCCCACTGATGACATACCATTTTGTCCCACTGATGACATACCATTTTGTCCCACTGATGACATACCGCCGTTTCGTCCCGCGGATGACAGAAATATTTCCAAAACATTAAGTACTGCGGTTTAGTAATGTTATGTCTTTATCTACTGTGCTTTACCCGCTGATGACAGAAATATTTCCAAAACATTAAGTACTGCGGTTTAATAATGTTATGTCTTTATCTACTGTGCTTGACACTAATATAACCACTCCTGACGGCGGAGTATAGGTACAAGGTCCACCTGGCCGCCCTCCACCCCCCACCCCCTTCCACCCCCCTTCCATCTTCCTGCCGCGGCTGCCTCGACGGGACGTAGTACTACCGTGCATGACCCTTTTACCGCTCGTCTCGTTTGGGTTTCTATTCCCACTCGTCTGCCTATCCACCTCGAACGCACGGTCCTATATTACACCGCTTCTACAGGGAACCCTAACCGAACTCGCTAGATCTGGCCGCATCACGCGTCGAGCAGACAGGCAGCTACTGTAAGCGCGCGCAACTCATCTAGGGTGGCGTCGTCCTTGGCTTCCTTGTCCTTGGCAGGCTCGTTCTTCTTCGGCGCCATTTTGGCGGTAGGTTGGTTGACGCGGTAGATGAGCGGGTTTGTGGGTGGGTAGCGGTGAGGGAGAGGTGGAATTGATCTGGTCTCCGTCTGCCGCCGCTCTGACCCCTACCTGCTGGACCAACGGCGCGTGTGCGCACACTGTAGTGCACCTCGTCGTCATCAAGTTCTTATATTTTGCGCCGCGACGAATATACAAGGCAAACTACTGCGACTATAGCGAGAAACGGCCCTATCTTCAACACATTTTTGGCTTCCTGCCACCACCTGCCCTGCCACAGGACCCTGGAAGCAGCTGCAATGGCACAAACCCCACCCATCCAAGCCCTAGAGTTGCCCTAGGTGTGGGCGGTCGGGCGTGGTCAATGGTACTCGTGTAAGGGTTGCATGCCTATTGGCTAGCAGTGTGGGTCAGGGCCGGGCGGCCCTATCTTTCAACACTTTCGACATTTCCGCCGAGCCCGCCCTCCTTGCTGTGCTCGCCGCTCTATCCGCCTTGGTACTGCGCGCCCCCCCCCCCCCCCCTCCGGTTCTGAGTCCGCGAGTCCGTATGCTGGGCTGGGGGACGCTTGATGAGTGGGTGATGACGGCGGACGAGGGCGGGATCTCGGGCCGGGAGGGGGGGGGGGGCGCCGGGGGCTGAACCTTACAAATTCGTAGCACCTACTTGCTACCAGTTCAGCCACTCGTCGTCCTGATCTATGTAGGCAGGGTTCAGCTCGTCCTCGCCCTGTTCCCCATCCTCCTTTTACTCCTTCTCTATCTCGTCCTCGCCTTCCTCACTGTCGCTGCTATCAAAAACGCGCATTTCGTCACGCGCATCTTGGCGCTCGCGCGCACTTGAATCTTGCCCTGCGGCGATCTTAGCGTCCGCAACCTTGACGTGGGCACCTAGCACACTTAGCTCAGCTTCAGCCACGGCTTCGGACTAACTCTGTCTTGCGGCACTTGGCGTTCGCCACCTCCTCCTCTGCCTTGTTTACTTGCTGCTCCTTCTTTTCTTCTGCCTTCGCTGCTGTCTCCAAGGCAGCGCCAGCCCTCTGCAAAGTTGCTGGCCTCACCTTCTTGGGTAGCTTGGGTTCGGGCTGGCCGCCTGCTGCAGCCTGCAAGGCTCCTTGGAGCGTTGCATGCGCGGGGTTGTCAGGGCTCTCTTCTGCGCTGAGGGTTGCAGTCAGCGCGCACTCCGCCGCAATAACCCTGGTGTGCCCGCTGGATAAAAATCCACACATAAATGTAAGATTATAATTGCAAGTTTCCCATGCCATATTTTGAGCTGGTAGAATTCGCTAAGTGCAAGCTAGCTTACTCACCTGAAGTTGTCAATGATCAGCAATATTTTGCCTGTGCGGCGTAGTTCCTCTGTATAGGGCAGGAACACCGTCTCTACCCAGTAGTGGTAGAGGTCGCCGTCCATCCACGCATTCTTCTGTGTTGTAAGCTCGGCGTCCCTCAGAATGGTGTTTGATAAGTCTAGCTTGTCCCACCAATCTGGCATGGTTTTTCCCCTTCACAATAAAAAGAGGTGGAAGCTGTGTGCCATTAGCGACAATGACAGATAGATTACTGATGGAGAACCGCGATGCGTTCTGCAACGTGTGTGTACGTTTGGCCCCCTTCCTGGTGATGACCCGCTCCACTCTCCCATCAGGTCTAAAAGAGGTCTCATCTAGATTATAGATTCGGCTAGGATCTAGCGGACCATGTTCTTTCTCAAATTCAGCGATGGCATTGTATAGTGTGAGCATATCCTTTCTGGTTACAAGCCATCGCTTGGGGTCAGAGCGGTAAGCTACCTGCGCTCGCAGCTCAGGGTGGCGGCGCATGAAACCGCGAAACCATTTTCTAGACATCTTCCCTCGTTTGATCCAGATCTTGGCGACAGGGTCTTTATCATAGCCACGGCTTTTAATGATGTCCAGTGCGTGCTTCTTGACGGCTCGCTTGCTTAGCGCCAGCCCACGGTCTGCCCAGATCAGGACGTACTTTGCCAGCGACGATTCGTCCTCACTGGTCATGGTTGTTGGGCGGGTTCCAGCAGCAACAACATGAGTCTTGCCCTGTTTCATAGCCTGTCTCGCCCTCTTGACAGCAGTGATAAGCGTCGTTCTGTTCACGCCACAACTCTTTGCAGCTTTGGCCGGCTTTTAGACACCAGCAAGAACAAGTATGACAGTATGCTCCAGCGCGCGCTTCGCCTTCTCACCGACGTTGTAGTCATCTCGAGCGTTAGAGGGGTCACTCGACTGACTGAGGGGTTCTTTATGGGGTCGACCTCGCCCACGTTTTGCGTCGGTGGCGGCCTTGCGGGTTGCCGTCTGCTTCTTGGGTGGGCGGCCAGACGAGCGCGCTGAGAATTGTCCCGACCTTTCCCTCGTACGACCGCGCATCGCGGCGCGCGATGGCCCACCCGCCATCGAGCTGGCTGACTGGCGAGCCGGCTATGTCGTCCGAGGGACTTGGGCAGCCACGCCCCGCCTTGACCGACTACCACGGCCTCTAAGCGGCACTGCAAGGACGGTGGTGAGAGTTAGTAGCGACGCACGGCCACGTGCAGCCGGATGATTCGGATGTGTTGAAATGCGCGCCCGTATTCATTTTCCCGCGACCCGGAAAAAAATGCTGACCAACATCGCTTCACCCCTGCCTAGCACACACCAGGAAAGTCCATCGGGGGCGGCCCTCCGCCCTAAGGTAGCCCTACTGAAGGGCTATCGGACGCGCCATAGACAGCTCCTAGTAGTGGCCGAACGGCTGGACAGCTAGGGCTTCTAGGGAAAGTGTTGAAAGATAGGGCATGTTGAAAGATAGGGCCTTTTCTCGCTATATTACTATTACTGGAAGATAATATATTCCCTACTCGAGAGTCATAACGGTACGACAGGGCGGTAGCGTTGCAATATTTTTCCTTTATGGGATGATATATTCCTTGGATTGGATTCGGGTGTACATACTAGTACAGAACTATTAACGATATACGAAAGAATACGAAATAACACGAAATACTACCACGGAAATATTTCCTAAGTATTTTCTGTAGTACGACTTACAAAAGCTGATTTGTATGGCATCCTGTATTCTAGCTCGGTACCGATCCAGTGTTTGAGTCATCAAGTTCAATTATTTTGACCCGTAGTGGGATATCATGCACCCCGGTCAACGGCCCGTCCGAGAACGGTCATCGGCCGTCACTCTTCCTCGCCACAAATCACAGTCCTTCACAGCCCCCACTCGCCCCACGCTGCAGCATGGCGGCGGTCGAAAGCATGGCCTCTTCTCGAGGATCCGGCGCGTCGGACACTAGAGTTACAGTACCGCCGTGTTCGTGCCGCAGCGGGTACTCGTGTGATTGCGACGCGCGTGCTAGTGATCGTAAAGAGGTTGAGAAAAGGAAGTACACATGGGGCAAGGGCTCCGATGATGTCGCCGACAGCGATACTGGCAAGGGCTCGTCTCTGATCAGCAAGCGCACCTCTCGCAACTATATCCGCATCATGCTCGCCAACGAGGCTAGCGAGCAGTCGCCGTGCTGTTCGCGAAAGTGCGTGCACAAGCTATACACTCAGTGCGGAGAGGCCCTCGTTGATGCCGTGATGGACCGTGCGTTGTCCGTATACTCTGGCAATCAGAAGCGCTCCTTTGAACGGCTCGCTCAAGTTCTCAGGGGTGGCTACGAGTCGTCATCCGACAAGTTCGATTACAAGTTTGATCACGGTGGCTACTTGCGCTCTTTCGATCATCGAGGCCCCATCTACACGTGTGGGCGTGCATGAGAGGTCTTGTATCAAGTCTCGAAACGCAGACGTCTCGTGATCCGGTGGTCGGTGGTGGATAACGAACCCACGTACATCAGGCAGCGCAAGCAGCACGAGAGCAGACAAACCGGACCGAGGGAGCATGTGCGCATGTTTCTCGAGCACTCCTTCTCATATGACCTTGGTCACGTCGAGATCATGCCTTTTCACGAAGGCAACAACGAGACCTTCAAGAAGCACCTACCTCCCTGGATGCCCAAGATTTGCATCTACTACTACTACAAGTCGTGGGCTGGGGACGACAACGCCATTATCCGTGGTAAGTAAGGTCCAAACTGTCCAGCGGATGACATAACGTTTTGTCCCGCTGATGACATAACGTTTTGTCCCGCTGATGACAAACCGTCTCGTCCCACTGATGACAAAATGATTTCGTCCCGCTGATGCCCGCACGTTTCGTCCCACTGATGACAGACCGAATTCGTCCCACTGATGATAGAACGTTTCGTCCCGTTGATGACAGACCGTTTCGTCTCGCTGATGACAGACCGATTCCGTCCCGCTGATGACATACCGATTTCGTCCCGCTGATGCCCGAACGTTTCGTCCCATCGATGACATGAGGTTTCGTCCCGCTGATGACAGACCGTTTCGTCCCGCTTATGACAGACCGATTTCGTCCGACTGATGACACACCGATTTCGTCCCGCTGATTAGAAAACGCTTCGTCCCGTTGATAACAAACCGTTACGTCCCACGAATGACCGGCCGATTTCGTCGCACTGCTGACAGAACGTTTTGTCCCACTGATGACAGACGGTTTTGTCCCACTGCTGATAGAGCGATTTGTCCCACTAATGACCGGCCGATTTCGTCCCGCTGATGACATACCGATTCTGTCCTGCTGATAAAATACCGATTTCATCGCCTGATGAGAGACGTTTTCGTCTCTCCGATTACTAAAATATCGCCCCGCTGATACATCCATGTTTTCTCGCTGATGATACAAGTTTTTGTCTTGCTTGTTACGGACCTGTTTTGTGCCGCTCGTGACGGGACCGCTGATGATAGAATCGCGATGAGACTAGTTTGCCTCGCTGATGCTATATCGTTTTCGTGTATTGACGGAACTAGTTCATCCCACTATCGATATAATAATTTCGACCCACTTTAGACTGAACTTTTCTGTCTTTGATTCTGAGACGTAATTTGTATACCGACCTATTCTGCCCCTGCCGCATTATAGATTTGGCTACCGAGAGCGAAGTGAAGCTTGCGTCGTTCGACACTTTCCGCCGGACTTGGAAGGAAGATTTCCCGGATGTCACCACGCCAAAGGTGAAGCGATTCAACCACTGTCCCATTTGCCGGCGGGCAAAGCGCTCAGAGACCAAGCTCGCGAGATTTGCACAAAGGACATGACGCCAGAGGAACGTCAAGTGCACCGTCAACATCAACAGCTCGTGAGGTCAGAGCCGGTCGGCCAAATCAGAGTCGGGCAAAATGTCCACCTCGAGAGAGTGCGCCAGGAACGAAGGGATCTGAACATCGCCGTCCTCCAGTCGCGCCTTGGCCATGGAAGCTTCTTCTTCTTCGAAATTGATAGCATGGACTCCGCGAAGACCCTGCTGTCTCACTGGGTTCGCATCCCCAAGACTGTGAAGCCCGACATGCTCCTCAAGTGCCACCTCACCTGTGTGAAGTACGACGGCTACCGCCCGGACGACATCTACTACTACACCAACACCATCCCCCACGATTCGTCCACGACCTGCACTCTAATATGGATCACGATCATGAAGGTGAGCTCGTTTGCCTCCCAACAGACTCGCCGTGGTTGTCCGGTAGCCGTGGACTGATGAAATCTGATCTGCGATGCATGAAATTCAACACCGTGGTAGAAAGATTCCGTACATCAGAATCCAGATGGACAACACCGTAAGGGACAACAAGAATAGGAACGTGGCGGCTCTCTGCAATTGGCTTGTGTCTATCGGCATCTGCAACGTCATTCATTTGGTCTTCCTGCCTATCGGGCACACTCACGTACGGGTTGACCAGATCTTCAGCCGCATCAGTTTTGCGCTATGTCGCAGCTCCGCCTACACATTCGAGGCCTTTCTTGACTTGGTGGCGAAGGCATTCTCGCCCACATGAGATTGTTGAGCTCTCATTCTCCCTCGACTTCTCTGAGTGATTAAGGCCCCATTTCCAAGACCACATTCAAGACAAAAGTAAGCAGTACAATTCGAGTTCACCCGTGACGACGCCGCCGCGTCCGGCGGCTCGTTGCGCACCGCCTTGTGGTCCAACACACCGCTTTCCGAGCCCGTGCAGATCTTGAAGAACGCGCCAATTGGGACGCCCGAGATTCGTGCGGGCCGGCCCCTTTTGTACGCTCTCTGCGACAAAAAGAAGCCCGGCGCGATGGAGGTCCAGAGGTACTTGGATGACTTCAAGAAGGTCAGGTCGTACATCGCGGACCCGGCTGTCCAGTGGCACTTCTCCCCAGTCGAGCGCGAGAGCTGGAAGAATCTGCTCGACGACTTGGATGAGATGCAAACTGCTCCTTCGGCAGGTTTCTCCGGGTTCTGGCCGCAGCGGAAAGAGGAAGTTGACGACTTCTTGCGCGAGCACGGGCAGACCGCGCCCGATGAGGCACGTCACACGATGGCTACCAACGCTGACCTCAACAATGCCGAAGCCGTTCGCGTTGAAGCCGACATTCGTGCTCAAGTGCTTCAAGATGCCATCGCCTTCCAAGGAGTTCATGCCGGCGCCAAGGAGAGGCTTCATGACAACACATGCAAAGGGCACAAACCTCGTTGTCATTGACGTCTCCGATGTGTCCCATTGTTTGTCATTTTTGTCCTTGACGAGACATAACAATTTGGTTCATCTACCTTGCTTGTTATTTTGTCCCAACTGGGACAAAATGGCGTGGCGTCTCGCTCGGGACAAACTTAGCTCGCGGTCTTGGCCATCATTAGGTGCATGAGGAAGACAAGTGCCATGAAACTCTTGGTGATTGGGAGTCGAGATTTGTCATCGGGCTTGTGCAGTCGCGCGCGCGAGACTACCGAAGACACGTTGACCGTGGCCGTATACGAGCCCGTCCATGCCGATGCAAAGGGCAAACCTCTCATGCCGCCCTATGGTTGTACGCGCAGACAAAATAAAGGAGGGAAGAAGCCAGTTGACAGAAGCTGGGAGAAGTGCCTGACACTTCCTTGGAAGCTTGTTGAAGTCGTCCCCTTATCGTACGCGAAGGCCATCCACGACGAGTCGGGAAGTCGCGAGGTGTTCAACGAGGACGGCACCATGGGCAGAAACAAGTGGTACGGTAAAAGCGTCCAAGTCGTTAAGACATATGCGCAAACTGGCTGGCAAATCAGCCAGCCACGAAACAACTGCGTCCACGTCATGTCAACCACCCCAGCGCGACGCAAACCCGGCGGAGTCATCAAGTTTAACGCAGCCTCGAAGAAGGACTTGCTTGAGTTGGGGATGCTCAACGAGTAAACTAATAGCAACGTCTTGTGGCCAGGCGGTGGATTTAATCATCATTATGAATATTGATTTGCCTCATCTTGTCCCATTTTGGACAAATGCTCCAAAACCAACATTGCATATGCGTCGCGGCTGGCCTGCACGCTGATGAATGCTGCACTGCACCCTAGGTCTACAAACCCAAGCTTTATAACCCGTGAGTCTAAAGTACTGATAGTAGCCAAGGGAACTAGGGTATAACCAAACCCTACGGTGCAAAATGGATTCCACGGTGCAAAATAGGTTGAAGTACTGTTTGCGCAAACTATTGTGCAATATATATGCTCTACTCGTGTGCGTATACATTTATCGGCAGATGTGGCCTTAAATGCGTTGCCGAGACACGCGAATATCCCATTTTCATGCCCCCACCCCGGATCGTGACGCGATACACATGCCTTAGGCGACCATTCTCCAAACCCCCTTGACACGTGAAGTTGACCCTTACTAGGCTGCTGAGGTGGCCCATCATGCCCTACATTATTAGTGAGGTTTGGGTGTGTTGAAGCCGCTAGGAACCTGCTAGATCCTCTTGACGACAAGGTACGTAGGATGGTTACAACGTCCGTAGATAGGAGAGGAGGGGGGCTAGGCTGGGCGAACCAAAAGGTGGAGCGGCAGCGCCGCGCAGGACATGCCTTGGCCACCCTGCAGCTCCGGCTGCCCAAGAGCTGTCATCAAGTACTAATCGGGACCTAGTACATAATGCACGAACACCGACACCCCTCCTTGTTGGTTGTAAGACTGCATAACAACAAACAACGCACAAAGACAGCCAACACTCCTCGTCAATGTTTGCATGCACATTGCGAGGACATGCTCGTCATACGTAGTGATATATGTTGCATAGAGGCGGAAAAGCCGCCGGGCTCAACGACCACCTTTATGCCCACATGCCGAAACATTGTCTCCGGTCTCTACTACAAAGATTTTCGTACCTTAACGCCCCTCCTCAGCACAAGGCCGCTCCTCATAGAAGCTGGGGTAGATGAACCAACGCACAGTCACCCTCGGCGGTCATGCACTGCATAGCGCTCGGAATGTTCGGCCGTGCTCGGGCCGCGTAGTAGGCAGCTCGCGCTCTTGCTGGCCGCGCGCGCCTCGCTCCTAGTAGGTCCTCAACCTCACACACTGCATAGATACCACACATCTATGTCGCCCCTCCATCACTCCATCGCCGCTTCCACGCCTCCAGAGTTGCCCCTCCTCCACGCTGAAGGCATGTTGCCGCTTCGCGTCGTTGGCCGAAAATCCAAGCTGGCAGAGACCCACCATGCAATAGGCATGTCCCAAAATGTGAGTCACTACGACGCCAAAACTACTAGATCACCAGAGATCCGGCCCCCTACCTAACCTCCCGTCCTCCCCTCCTCCAATCGGAAGCATCACGGTGAGAGCGCCCATAACCTGTTGAAGCTAGGAAGATGTTAGATCCTAATGACGACAAGGTATGATGGTTACATGGTCCGTGCTAGCTAGGAGAGGAGGGGGCTGGACTGGGATAATCAAAAGGTGGAGCAGTAGCTCTGCGCATGACATGCCATGCCCACCCGCCGGTAGCTCCGGCTGACCTGTACATAATTCACTTACACAACAAGCTAGGATGAGAGTGAGATACCAAGCTTGAGAAAGGTGACGATTGGATTTATTGCATGTCATCATCCGGTACTGTGTAGGGTAGAGCATGTACACCGGTCTGAACCGGGCCAAAGACCACGCTACATGACTGTCCGAGGTACTCTACCGGCACCCCTCCCGGTCCCGAGAAGAGGGAGAAGTGGAAATAAGTCTGGGTACAGATCCAAGAACCTGAGCCGTAGGACCCGGAATCATCCGCACTTGAGCCTTGATGAAGGAGAATACTGGGAATTGTTGGGAACCGCCGGAAGCTACAAATCGGATTACAACAGATATAGCGGACGAAGGGTTTTAAAACCTTAAAAGAACTTGTGAAATCTTGCTTGAAATTTGTGCCACAAACGGGAACTGAAGGTTCGTCCCGAGTCATGGGCAGAAGCCGCCCCAGCACTGCTTGACCTCGTGCGCCAACAACAGTCGTTGGTTCGGCATAGCCCGAATAGGAGTTGAATTCCGGTCTCTGATAGCAGGCTCGCCACATTAGCTCCAAAACCATGTTGTTACATCAAGCTCGAGAAATATATTAAAGGTGCCGATCGGATTTGGATTTCGTCGCTATCCGATAATGTAGAGCTTGTAAACTAGTATGAACCGGCCCAATCAGGACTACATCACATAACATTACTAGTACGAGGTGCTGTCCCAACAGGGTGACCACAATAAGCAAAAACGGTTACGCCCCTCAGCTCCTAGTCTGCCTCAGGGGCTAATAAATGCAAGCAAAAACCTCTCTACATTCTTTTCTGGATGTGATGTCGCTTGGGGCGCTTCTAGGCAATTAACTTATGCAAGACCTATGCCGTTGTGCTCATTGCGGGAAAACTCGTGAAAGGGCGCGCACGTGGTGCGCTAGAGTCAATGCGACGTTGTACGGTGATGCGCGCGGCGTGACACCTGCCATTTGGCAATGTCAGTGTAACATGTGTAGGAAAACAAGGTTGTGGCCGGTTTGAGCGCATGGCACGCCGACATTTGAACATACACAACCGTGTATTTCTCCCATGGTCGTCGAGATACATACATGTGTTACCCACCCCTCCGTGCTGCTCGGCGCACGGTTTAGCGTCCTTGGTGAGCTAGCTGGCTGCATGACATTCGCAAAGTGGCTGTTCGCCCTGCAAAGAACAGTAATAGTCTTGCAATCATGCGGAAACTCATAACATTTTTTGTCGTTATTTCATCGTTGTTTATATCTAAAGAGCGGACTAGAAACCCGTCCGTGAGCAGGGCTTTCTAGTGCGCACAGTATTACATCATTCCAATAAAACACCAAAGTTCTATGGCCACAAAACCTTGGTCACAATTGCCATCTATACGATGGCATGCTAGCCAGCCAACTCTTTGTGGGTGAGGAGCGTGATAAGGGCATGTAATGTGCCATTGTACGTACGCTCCCATGCGCGAGGACCTCTTGGATGCCACTCCGCGTCGCGTCGACCCCGTCGTCATTGTGACCCCTTCCCTTTGGTCATTGGTGACATGTGCTACAACATGCGCGCGGACAATAAATGCGCGCTGTCGCGAAATTGTTGTTGATGGGCTTGATGGCCGGGGGGGGGGGGGGGGGGGGGGCGCTTAGCGCACTACTACGGTGCGGGTGGTGTAAGCATATGCCCCTGTTAAATCGAAAGCACTTTATGTGCACTATACTTTAAACCGGCACTTATCTTGCAGCTTTGAAAATTGTGGAGAATTTCTGCATTATTGGCACACTGTTAAGGAAATGGCCATGCGTTGTAACGGTAGCATGCATAAATTGGTCTCAAACTTGCGCGTCATACATGGCATGCACGTGTCCACCCACCACCACAGCGCGCGTACAAATGTGACGGACGGTAGCTACACCGTTGCCAACACGCTGCTCCCGTGTGCGTTTGCAGTGTTTCGCTTGCTCTAGCCATGTGCCAAGAAAACGTCATTGCCGGAACACAGTTTTACCAGTGCGAATACCGGACGAAATGGCTGCCTCCTTGGCGTACTAGGAAGCTTGCATGCACTAAAACCGAACACTCCCATTACCCCATCCCTCCCTCCGGATGTGATGTTACTGTGGTTTGATGGTCCCACGCCATCGTGCCCTGGACAGGCGGCAGCTGACACTGCGTCAGCTGCCGCCTGCCGCATGAAACTACTCCTATCACGCGGATGGCTTCATGGCCCCGTACCCCCATGGCTTGGGCACCAAGGCGAGGATACGCGTGGATTATTACTTGCAAAGACTTTTGTGGAGTGCTGCACAAATGCGCTAATAAATCATTATTGTAAAACCAATGATATAATTAGGTTATTATTGGACACTACAAGGGTACCAGTGCAATTAAAATCACGTAGGTAGGGTACGTAGTTTCGTAAGTCCGGAATGGAGGATCACCTACCGCAATTGTTGTAGGTGAACGTTTCCTATTTCTTTTCGGGTGGTATCCTGATCGCCTTTTGCAGCTAGTATTATAGTACAGTAGTCCTAGCGCAGCGACAACAATATCATGGGCGCCCGCCAGGCGCGCGTGGCGGCGCAGGCGCTGCGGCAAGCTGCTCACTTCCTTTAACCTCACCGCATTCTCCAGCCCCTCCCACTCGGCTGCCCCTCGTAAGGGGCCCACGCCCGTGCCCCGCACACGGGCTACAAGAGGTTATGATGCCCTCCTAGCCTCACAGCGTCGCTTCCCGTTGTGTGCTCCTTCTCGCCGCGCCGCGCCCGCCTGCACGGCCCTGTCGCCCGGATTATCCGTGAGCGTTTGTATGTCCGACAGCCCCCCCCCCCCCCCCCCCCCTCCCCCTCCCCCCGCCGCCGCCACGCGCCTGCGGATCCTCCGACCAATGGCCCGCACTCGGCCAGCCCTTTGGCCCCCTGTCCCCTGCTTCCTGGGGGCAAGTCAGCTCTGCAACGGCGCAGCACGCCGTGCAAATCCAACAAGCTGCCTCAGCCGAGCAGATGTCCTAGCTGGTCGCGCAGATGCGGACCATCGCGCACGATGCTGCCGCGGCCGCCACCCGCGCAGTTATGCAGGAGCTGAGCCAGCCCGCGCTCTCCCCCAAGCCCGACCTAGGCGACACAGCCGACCGTGCCACCACATCCGCCCCTGCTCATGCTCTGGTTCATGCTCATGTGCCGCCCCCGCTCTCTCATGGTTCCCTTGGTGACGATCTTGGCGCTCTCCCCCCGTCGCGTCCCCTCGCCAGCTCTGCGCGCACGACCTTGGCCGCTCCCTCAAGACTGCTCTCTCCCAGTTATCGACAAATGACTCATGGCCCATCTACCGCGACGAGTTCCTCGCCCACCTGACGACTGTCCACCCCGTCCTCGTCGCTGCCCTCCTTGGGGCTCGTCCACTAGCACACGGGCTGACCGCGGAGTCGTTCAGTCTCTTGCAACAACAGCTCTCCGCTCACTGTTGTCATGAAGTCTCATCCGACGGCTGCCACACGCCTCCGCAACTTGAAGTGCTCGGACGCCTTCGCTGTCGCCGACAATCCCGGCACCCTGACATGGGACCAACTATGCACACACCTCGACCGCCGGGGCGTGGCTCGCACTGTGCGCCACCTGCTGGCTCTCCAGCAGCCGGAGTCACCGTATGAGGACCAGGGGGCCTTCACCCGGCGCATGCTGAACGCCTATCACGAACTCAACGACAGCCCTGTCTCACTGCACTCCAGCGTGCTCCACGAGAACGTGCTCGTCGCTGCTACCCTCGCTGGCATGCACAACAATGTCCCCAGAGATACCATCTTCTCCGCCCTCGACGCAGCCGAGACCCGGGCGGAGGACATCTCCTACAGCCGCCTGTGCGACATGATGCACCGCCACCCCACGACTCCCGACAGCAAGCCAGCCCGCACCGGCCAAGACGTTGCCGCCTTCGCTGCAGCTATGATGATGCACTCGTTGGTGGAGGCCCGCTATGGCCCGTGGCCCCCCTCCGGCTCGACTTCCCTACGCTCGTTCTCCCCGTGGTGGCCAGCAGACCAACGCCCAGCAGCATCCGCCCACGACCCCGTGCCGCGTATGCGAATCAAAAAGGAAAGGCAAACGTTTCCACTGGCATGCTCACTGCCCCCTCAATCATGCTCCACCTGCGCCAGCTGCTACGCCGCCTGCAACCCCCGCCGTTCATCAAGGTGCTATTTCTCCTGTGTCGGCTGCGTCGGCGTTTTCAGATGAACTCTCTCACATGATGGCCTTCCTCGGCAACCCGGACAGCACAGCTTCTAACGCCTTGATGGCCGATGCGGGGCCGAGTCGCATTTTTGCCAGTCGCTCGCCCATTCGTCGTCGCCTGCCTCCCGACCCGATGGCACCGGCCACTGATGGGCCCGACTTTGACGACGGCATCGACGTCGGTCAAGAGCTTTGCCACGTCCTGGCCGGCGTTGGGAGCCCACATGGCTTCCGTGGCTTCACCGGCTCACATACCGACCGCGGTCCACTTGCAGTCCATACCGACCGCGGCGCGGAGTCCTCATAGTCTGACGACTCCCTAGGCACACATGAGGACTCCCTACCGTCGCCGGCCTAGGCCTTCCCTGCCGCCACTGGTTTCCTTTCGGTGTTCTGTGGGAAGGCCACCGCCCCGCTCCCCGTCGCCACCTCCGGTATGTTTCTTGTCGACGGTGGTGCCAATATCTGCCTGGCACCCGACATCTTGCGCTTCCGCGCCTACTCCCCCTTGACCACTCCGGTCCCGTGCTCTGGGCTCGGCGTTGACATCCTCGGCTTTGGCTCGATTGACATCTCCGTTGCCTACACCGATGGTGTCAGTCGCCCCCTTGCGGTGCACGCGGCCCATGCCCCTGGCATGACGGTCCGGGGCGCGCCCACCATCCTCTCTCAAGAGTACCTTCGTCGCGAGCATGGCGTCAGCTTCTCGTATCATGCTCACGGGGCACCCTCCGCCGCGGACTCACACGGCTCCCTGATCCTAACCATGGTCAATGACCTGTCCTTTCTCACTGGTGGCCACGCCGAGTCTCCTTGGTACGGCCCCTCCATCTGCGTACCTTGCCTACAAGGGCCCGCCTGAGTCGCCACCTTATGCCCATCGTTTGCACCTCCGTCTTGGGCACCCCGGCAGGGACGGCATGAAGGCCTTGCTTCGCTCGGAGTCCGTCGTTGGTGTTCTTGCTTCTGTTGATGCTGCCATGCCAGACTGCGAGCCTTGCATCATGGGCAAGCTGCGCCACACTATAGCGTCTCTCGCGCTCCCGCCAGCGCTGTTCAGCCGTTCTCGGCTTTTAGCTCTGATGTGTTCGGTCCCGTGGATGTCCCCGGGGTAGGGGGGGGCTAAGTTCCTCCTCGGTGTAATCGATAACTACTCCAACTACATCTAGCTCGCTGCCCTCTCCTCCAAACGGGATATCACCGCGCAGCTTCGCCTCATCCTGCTGCAAATTCGCACCATCTGCTCGAAGACTGGTTAGCGCAGTTTTGCCCCGTCCACCAAGTTTGGCCGTGACCCCAACTACCTCGATACAGCCTGCCGGTCCATGGTTCGCGAGTGTGGCTTCTCTGATAGGTTCACTGCCCCGTACGCGGACCACCAACTCGGTCGCGTCAAGCGTCGTTCGGGGAGTCTGGGTCAGCGGGTGGTCTGCCTCATGCAACACAGCCACGCACCTCGCCGGTTCTGGGGCCTCGCCATGCGCCATTTTGCTTTCCTTGCGTACAGGCTGCCGTCGCCGTCGGCGGCCAACGGTGCTGGCGGGGTGCCCTATTGCCTTCTACACGGTGTCCCGCAAGTTGATCTCAGCGACCTCCGTGTGTTCGGCTGCACTGCCTATCTTCGTCTTGAGGACCGCTTTCATCTCAAGCTCGAGCCCCGCGCTCTCAAGTGCATGATGGTTGGTCAGTGCGATGACGGCCCCGGCTATTGGCTGTATAAACTTCAATCCTGCCGCGTCATTCGCTCCATCCACGTTGCCTTCCTCGAAGTGATTCCGGCCGACGTGCCCCCGTGTGCTCATCTTGCCGATTCCTCCCCGGACACGGCTCGCTCCACCAACCCTTTTGCGGCGGCGGTTGCCACCGGTACGCCGGTCTTCTCCCGTCCCGCCAAGCGACCCGCGCCTCCGGCCGGTCCGGCCTCCGAGTGGCACGAGTCGGACAATAAACTCGCAAGTGCCTCTTGCTGTCGCTCCGGGCCAGTATCCTCCAGCGTCCCGCATCATGGTGCATGACACCATCAAGCAGGCACTTGCTAGCAAGTACCACGAAGAGTGGCGTGCCTCTATCGTGAGTGAGCTCCGCTCCCTCCGCGCTCGGAACACCTTTGCATACGCCCGTCTCCCGGTGGGAAGGCATGCTATCGGCACTAAATGGGTCTTTAAGGTCAAAGCTAACTCCGATGGCAGCGTCAGCAGATTCAAAGCCCGCCTCGTGGCTCAGGGTTTCAGCCAACAAGCCGGGGTGGACTACCACGCCACTTTCTCCCCCGTCGTCAAGTTCAGCACCCTCCGCACGTGTCTGGCCGTGGCCGCTGCCCGCGGCATGCACATCCACCATATCGACATTTAGACGGCCTTCCTAAATGCCTCTCTCAAAGAGGATATCTACATGAGACAACCGAAGGGCGCCGAGGATGGCACGGATAACGTCCTTCGCCTTCTCAAGAGCATCTACGGTCTCAAACAAGCCTCCCGGGCGTGGCATGAGCTCATCCACAAAACGTTCATTGGTCTCGGCCTTGCGCGCTTCAACTCCGACACCGGCATGTACATCATGAACCACACCCACGGTACGGCATCTACATTGTCATTGTTTATGTGGATGACATCCTCGTCGTCTCCGACACCGTTGATTGGATCCGGTCAGCCAAGCGCAAGTCTGCCATTGGTGCTGAATTCAACATGACCCACTTCGGGGAGGCCGCTTTCGTCCTGGGCATGGACCTCACTCGTTGCTCGGCTTCAGGCACCATCCGACTATCCCAGGAGCAGTACACGCCCGAGCTGTTGGAGAAGTACGGCATGCAGGACTTCTCCCTGGCCAAGACCCCCATGGGTAGTGGCCACAACAAAAATCTTGCCTGCGCTATCAACGCCGACAAGGCCCCGCTCTCCCGCGAGGACCATGAAGTGTATCGCGCCATCCTAGGCTTTGTCAACTTCCTCACGATGTGCACCCGACCGGACCTCGCCTTGGCTATCAGCGTCCTCAGCATGTTTCAGTCAGCCCCGCAGAAGATCCACCTCATGCAGCTCAAGCGGGTGCTCCGCTATCTCAAAGGCACCCTTGGCATGGGCATCACCTACGGAGCCACTGAACCGGGGGGGCTCGCCTCGTAGTCTACTCAGACTCCGACTGGGGCGCTGACACCAGCAACCGGCGCTCTCAGTCCGGTGACATGAGCATGCTCAATGATGGCGCCATTGGATGGAACTCCAAACAACAAGATACCAAAGCGCTATCCACCGCCCGAGGCTGAATCCGTTGCCCTCAGCTGAGCGGCACATAACACTGTGCACTTCAGGGAGCTGCTACAAGACATCCACCAACATCAACAAGGCCCCACCGTTGTCTATGAGGACAACCAGGGAGCAGTCAAACTTGCCAACAATCCCATGGCTTCACACGGAACCAAGCACATCGACATCAAGCATCACTACACTCGACACCTTGTGGATGTTGGAACCACCTCTGTCACCCCCATCGCTACAACAAAGATGCTGGCCGATATGGGTTCACCAAAGCCTTGCCAGAACCCACTCACACACTGCAGTTTAGACAATAATGCATGGGCACTGAGTCAACTGTATGACCGGCCTATGCTTGAGAGGGGCTATTATAGTACAGTAGTACTAGCGCAGCGGAAGCAGTATGAATCCTGGGCGCCCGCCAGGCGCGCGCGCCGCTATATGGCGGCGCGGGCGCTGCGGCAGGCTGCTCACTTCCTTTAACCTCACCGCATTCTTCCTCTCCCCTCCCACTCGGCTGCCCCTCGTCAGAGGCCCACGCCCGTGCACCACACACGCATAGCACAAGAGCTAGCTCATGCAACTATTTTTATTACATCAGGGCTTTAACAAATGCGCACTACAAACAGAACTAACAAACACTATGAAAGGTTGCCAGCAAAAGAGAGACATAAGCCAAAGGGCTTTCCGTAACTGGATTGCTGCCTAAACGGCCGTCGTAGAGACGCTGCAAGGGTTTCACTGGTGCCAGTCCTGTCCCGGGGGCGAAAAAAAAATAAGCCAAAGGGACCACCGCCCCGGGTATAGAGCTATCAGCTAGCTCATCATGTAACTATACGTACCGTAGTAGGGTACGGATATCTGTACATGTGACCTACATGTTACACGTGCGAGGCGGCCGCGCGCATCAGCAGTATCACCGCCATCTACTGGTGTGAATTACAAAAAAAGCCAGTAACAAATCCACCTAGTCGCTACTGCTAAAAGCAGTGCGAAAAGATCGACACAGCAAGCCGGCTAAAGGCGGCCCGCATCTACTGGTGTGAAGCCGGCTAAAGGCTGGCCCGCATCTACACCCCAGCAGGAACAAATCCGCCGCTAATACCAGTATATATCTCGTCAAGATCACCTACAGGTACTGCTAAAAGCAGTACTAAAAGATCAACAGAGCAAAAAGGGCGGCCCGCATCCCGCATCACTGCTTCCTGAACTGCTCTCTCCCTCGTTGGCGGCGCCTGAGCAGACAACCCGCCAGCCGCTACAGCGCTGCATAAAAGCGAAGCGCGCCAGCAACGCCCTCCCCAGTGTCCCAGCCACTTCCCACGGATGATGCGGGAGCCGGCGAGCATGGCGCTTGCGGTGAATCTAGCTGACGTGGGTAGCCTGATCGGCTCGCCCGGCGCGTACCGGGTGTCTGCCGGCAGCGCCAGCGATGGGCCCGGGCTGGAGCCCGTGGCGGAGGCGGAGGAGGTGCGGCCCGGCGTGGACGGCGCCTCCTCTACCGCGGCGCTTCTGCCTTTGACGTGTGGGGGCAGTGACACGGCCTCGGAAGAAGCGAGATTGGACGCTTCCGGCGGCAGATTTCTTGTGAAGAGTGGCAGTGACAAGCAGCTGCGCTTCGCTGGATGCCAGCGGCCTGAACTTTCCATTAAACGCAACACCCTGAGTTCGGATCCCAGAAGCTCGTCGGGCCGCGCCGCCAAGTGCGTGCGATTCTCCGGCCACGACAGCAGCGAGGACGGTGCTTCGAATGACGATGAAGAGGCCCCCGTAGACGTGACAGCAGCAGCGGCACCAGTTCGGAGGCATCGGCGGCGGGTGGCGTCGATGGAGCTTCCTCGGAAGCCGCCGTTGGAGTCGCTGCTGCCCACTGTCCTCGACTCCGGCGCCACCTGGCAGCGCCTCTCGCAGTTCCGCAACCTTAAGGTCCCCCCCCCCCCCGCCCCCCCCCTGGAGCACGACTCTAGAATCCCTATCCTCTCCCTACAGCACGCTGTGTCCCCCGAAAATCTCACCGCTCGGCTCCTCGCCTGTCCCTGCGCCGCGGCATTGCCGCCAGCGCAAACCGCATTTGGCGCGGATCGCGGCGCCACGTCGTTGCCTATTTCGAGCTGTAGGGTCTATATTGAAAAGTTTGGGCGGGATACGGTCTGCCGGCGGAACACCGCGAGAAACTGCAGCAACCGAGCCCGGTCGGCCGCCGCGGGCCGGGCTCTCGCGCGCTCATTCCCACCTTTGTCGCCGAGAGCAGCCCGCCCTCGCCCCGTGTCCGTGACTGCCTGTCCGCCGAGCAACATGCGCGAGGCACTCCGCGGGCGGGCCAGCGTCCGGCGTACCCGGCCGTCTTGATTTTTTCGTACAATATTTTTTCGTAGCGTGAAATCGCTCATCATTGAAGTGACCGAGTGGAGTTCCGGCAAAGGTTGTTGAACGACGGCCATCCCGTTCCCCCTGTCGTCCTCGGAAACCTGCAGGAGATATACCGCGGGCGGGTGTCGCTGGTGGCGAGCGCGGCGTGCACGGTCACAGGGCGCTCGGTCGTTCTCAAGGCGTACATCAAGTCCAAGCTGACGGCGGGGCTGCGGGAGATGGTGCACCGCGAGGTGAAGCTGCACGCACGCTGCAACCGCGTGCCCGGCGTGGCGGAGCTGTTGGGGTGGTTTGAGGATGACGTGCAGATTGTGCTAGTGATGGAGCATTGCGCTGGCGGGGATCTGTACCGCGAGCTGGTGCTGAAGGGTGGCCAGATGGCGGAGGAGCAGGCAGTGCAGAACATCCTGGTGCCGCTGATGCGCGTGCTCAGCGAGCTGCACGCCAAGGGCATCTCCCACCGAGACCTAAAGCCCGAGAACCTGTTCTTCAGCGTCGAGCCCGGCGGCGGGCGCCGCTTGCGAGTCGGGGACTTTGGCCTCGCAAGCGACCTCAAGGAGATGCGCGACCGCGTGGGCACGCTTGACTACATGGCGCCGGAGGTGAGCCGCCTGCTGCTGCTGCCACTGCTTGATATGTGTGAGCATGATGGGATTCTTTGCATAGTGTGCGGTGCTTCAACTTTTCCTCGCCTCGATGGTCTGCGCGCACAGGTCATCCTGCAGCGCGACGAGTCGCACTTCCAGATACACGCCAAGGACGACGACTCGGATTCGCCCCCCGCCGAGGCGCCGGCGAAGACACCCATCGCAGCCTACACCTGCAAAGTGGACGTCTGGGCCGTGGGCGCGATCGCGTACGAGCTGCTGGTGGGGCGGCCGCCCTTTGAGGTGGCGGATCCCACCAAGACAGCGATGCTCATTGTGTGGGGCGACCTGCGCGTGCCGGAGGGCATGATAAGCCCGGGCGCAGAGGCCTTTGTCCGTGCCGCGCTCACCAAGGACCCCAAAAAGCGCCCGCGCGTGGAGGAGCTGCTGCAGGGCCCGTGGATCACTGCGCTGCGCGCGCCTGATGAATCGAGCTGGATGGCGCTTGCGGAGCGCACCACCTCCGCCGACGGCACTCCGTCCTTGGACGACGGCGCGCTCCCGCAGCTGCAGACTGGACAAGGGATGCAGCGCGCCAAGTCAGGGGGCACCTTCCTCAAGCGCGCCCCGCCGAGTAAGTCAAAGACGATGCGCACGCTGTGCACAGAGGTGAAGCCGCTCAGCGCCAGCCAGCCGCTGCCAATGCTCGGCCCAAAGCCCGTTACTCAATCTCATCGCCAGGTCCAGCTCCCTGCCCACGTGCAGCATGAGCCCGAGGCAGCGCCGGAGGGACCTCCGGTGTCGGGCAACACGGCCGCGCTGATGATGGGGGAGGCTGCCAAGGCGCGCCGCCGCCGCCGAAGCAGCCAAACGTCTGGGTGCAGCGAGGAAGAGTTTGGCATCCGCACGCAGCGCCCTTCCCTGCTGCGCCGCGGCAGCAACACGGAAGACGGGCCACCGCTCGGTTTCTCAAGCGACAGCACCCACCGAAACACCTCTGCCCAAAGCCAAACGTCCACCGGCTCCCTTCCAGACACACCGACCCCCTCATCGCGTTCCCCCTCGCGCAGCGCGAGCCGCATTCTGCGCCGCCTCTCCAGCATGCTCGGCCTCTCTGGCTGCCTGGCGCCGCCGAGCCCCAAGTGGGAAGTGGAGCCGGCAGCAGAGATAGGGTCGCCGCATGCATCGGATGGATCGGCCAAGGGTGGGACGCCGCCGATCGCGGCCGGCACGGCACCAGCCACCCCGCGGCAGCCGCATGAGTCGCAACGCCAAGCCAGCCAGTCCTCCAACGGCGGCACCAGTGTCGCCACGAGCAGCAGCCGGCCTGGGGTGCCTCGCAGCAGCCGCGGCATCAGCGAGACCAGCGCCGCGGGCAGTGACACCAACACCCGGCGCAGCCGGCGCGCCGTGAAGCGGGTTGCCTCACGCATCGGCCTGGGTGTCAGCCGCCTCGTGACGCGCGTCTTTGACAACGACGCGCCGTGGAACACGGGCGGCGGCACGCTTCGCGGTATCGGCAGCCTCGCGCAGCCGGGGGACGCGGAGCTGGAGGCGATACATGCGGAGAATGGCGGCCGCACGGAGCGCAAGCGCTTCATGGAGTACATGCTCCGCCGCGGCGGCGATGCCGTGCCGCTCAAGGACGACCTGGGCAAGCTCAGCGGGGGCCAGAGCAGCGGCGGCGGCAAGGGGCAGGGCACGGCTGAGGGCGGTGAGAGCGCAGCGCCGGCTGCGGCGCAGGGCGGCGAGGCTTCCGGCGGCAAAGCGCGGAGGAGGCGGCCTGCGCGCCACAGCGCCACGTACTCCAACCTCATGCACGTCGTGCAGGGGTCGGCGCGCCCGCTGATGCAGACGGAGCAGGAGCAGGTGGCAGCGGCGCTCGGGGGTCTCAGTGTGACACCAGCGTGAGGATATCCTCATGATGTGGGCGGATCCCATTACCATTTGTCCTCACTCATTCTTCCTGCTGCCGGCCAAAACCATACACATTGGGTGATGGGCCCATAGAAAGAGCTAGCTTCCGTCCCTCTCTCGCCCTCCCACAAACGCGCACGATTCGTCGCGCAAGATTCGTCGCAAAACATGCCAGCATGCTTGTGCGCGGGTGTGTGGCTCCATAGTTTAGCATAGATGTAAACGTGCAAGTGCTCCCGATTGAGGCACTTGTGTAAACTCCCTACGTAGGGACTGCCAATATCTGTTTCCTGCAGGGAGAAAAAGGCTTCAGGCTGGAGAGCAGCTTCTTGGTCAGATTTTTTTTCACGCCAGCTTTGCTCACATCCTGCACAAACCCACCCGCCCGCCTACGGGCACACAACGTGTAATCCTAGGTGCATCTTCGCACTCTGTGTGCTAATCCCTGATAGGCATTGGTCCATATCTCAGCAATGGAAACCGGGATTCCGGATTGCCGGCGCCGATGATCCGACAACAATGAGCAGTAATACACTGTCCTCAGAGGGTGGTGCCGGGGTCGTGCAAAAGTCCCGCCGCGGGGGTCATTCTGCCATAGCATACATTAGCGGTAACATAAGGGACAAGTTATTAGTATGGGGCATATTAAGGGATTAAGCGAAAGTAAACAATGTACGTATTAAAAAGCGATTTCGGCGTGAGCAGTATATTGAGCACTACTAGCATGAAATATGGCAAAACGTCATTGCTTGTTGGGGGACGGTTGCCTTGGCTTCCCCACATCTTGCCCCTTATTTCCACACAACATATTATGAGAATAAAAAATATCGCTACTTTCAACGAGAAGCCACATTGTGAGTACTTGTTATAATGTGTCACAAATACATCATGCCATATGTAGTGGTAAGGCATTATGCTCATCACTACATTACGTGGTGTACGTGGTGGACGCACCCACCACGGATAATGTACACGAATTTTAATGTACTGCACCTGCTATACATAATATGATAGTGAATATCCATTTATACATCGTCTATTACATGTTCAAAATACCTATTAAATATTAAATATAATTCACCCATATTGCCCGCTCGGTTGAGCGGTCATCTCGTACGCGAGAAGTCCCATGATCGACTCCTGGTCGATGTATTTTGGCAATATCGTCCCGGAGTGTCCTGCTTTGCCCGGTTGATGCATTCGCCCTTCGGGGTTCGAATGGGGCAATGGTCTACAGGCGATGCCAGTAGACCTGCGACTGGAGTTGGCGCACGAGGCCAAGCTCTGGGCGGGCGGCTTCGGCCTATGTCCCGGCTTTTTTTAATTTTTTACATACTTTTACTTTTTCCTCAATATAATTTATATCGGAGCATGTATACGAGCCCGTAGTCTTAGCGCCTAACTCGAGAAATGCGGTATATAATCGTACTAATAATGCGAAAAAACATCATTGAATATGAGCAGCATCAGGGAGGCGCGGTACGAGTACACACCGAATTTATGAGTTCGGCGGTAAGAGTACGAGTACGGGCTCTCGTATGTACCCCAATAAATCATACTACATAATACAATGTCATAGCTGTAATGGATGTACATTATAATAGCAGATGTACATTGTAATGGATTTGCATCTACCAAAACTTGCAGCCTAATGACAAAGTCACCGGGCAGCTCTGCCACCAAGATCTGCTCAAGCCTTCTCCTTAGCGCTGTCTCAATGTCAATGATCACTGTGGACAGCCCATCCTCTAACTTATCGATCCCAATCTGCATGCATGTACTCATCTCATGCTCGGTTGCGTCATCTGCATGCATATGCTCATCTCATGCTAGTCCCCGACGGTTGCCTTTGCATGCCACATAGTGATGGCAGTCTTGTATGGGCCCTGGGCTCTGTGCATATCATGACATCAAAGTCAAACATCACATTAGAGCATGTCATGTAATTATATATATAATATGGCGTACATGCATTTGAATGCCATAGATGCAATAGGACACAACTTCCATTTCCATTCCACGGCGTTCCCGACCGGCCGATACCCTGCGCGTCGTGTTCGCATATGAGTACCTGATATACTACCGTAAGTACTACGGCTCATCGAATTACATCAAAAATCAAAATAGCGGCACGGAAAGCCGGTAAAATTTTATAGGATGCCGTTTTAAGATATGTTGTCCGGATTTCGACGGTCCTCCGGTTTTGATCCCCAGATGTACTACGTAACATACTATTCATGATGTAGTAGTACTTAAACCAAACTGGAGTTCCCGGGCTGATCTTACCTGGCAGGCCGACACAAATGTGCACCCCACTAACAAATTCAACTATGTCTAAGAGGTCTATAGGGCGCCGCGGATTTTTGATTTCGTCCTTACATTTGTTTTATGGGGGTAATCGCACAAAGGAATAAAAGCGTTTCGCGGCGTGTACGAGGAAAGCGCGATATCGGCGTTTTAGGAACTACGCCGAGTCATGTACGAAATAATTTGCGTGATTATTCTTGAATATTGATACTAACTCCAACCCATGCCACATAACAATCTGATAGCATTGGCCCGGCTGACTGTAAAGTGCTGGGGATGAATCAAGGTGCTCCATCACCTTCTCCACCAATTGCGCGGTGCCCGGCATATCTCATCCACCACCGGCAAGCAGCTCTCCTCTAGCAGCTTACTGAGAAACGCGAACGTGACAGCCACAACTGGCTCACTTGTGATGCCATCCATGAATTGCTCGGTGTAGTAGTTCGCCAGATCGGATGTCGCTCGGCCGCGCCCTCCTCAGCCCCACCGCAAGGGTAACCTTTTGGCGAACCCTCACAACCATCACCCGCACACGTTGCCTCACCGCGGTGGTCGTAGAGACAGCTAGTCCCTACTCGCGCTGCTTGTAGTAACTCTGGCCATGCTGCTTGATTTTTGTTCGCAGCTGTGTAACAACCCGATTATGTTGCTGCCTCGGCACGGCTGCCTCGTCCAACAACACGGCCTTATCTAGCCTCCACGCCTCCTTCGCATGTTGAGCGTCTCACGAGAGGCTTTGTCAGCGTTTGAAGTTTCTTATTGAGCCTTTCATCTCGGGCAGAACTTTGGCGAGTCGCTCGCTGAGTGTGGTGGTGGCGGTGAGGGTGGCGGCGGCGGCGGCGGCGGCTGTACGGATGGCATGCCCGGCTGGCACGCCGCCGCCGGTGCTGACGACTGCGCTGGCATGCCAAAGCGACCTCCCGCGCCACGACGGCCATCGACAGCTTTCCTAAGGCGGTGTTTGCTGCTTCTTCCCATGGCTGACACGTGCATGGCGGCCACAAGACGAGGTCGTTTGGTGGGTTGACGTGCCTTGTTACATAAAGTGTTACCGTGTCGGCATGTGACCTGGCCCCCGCCGCCCACCGCAAGGGGAGGCGCGGATTGGCCCAAAGACCGTACGCCTCGCTCAGAACGAAGGTGTGCTTAGGTCCTAAGTGACCCCTAAGGATGATCTATGAGGCACCCTAAGCGTACGCATGCCCCGGTGGCATGGCGTGCCAATCTTTGAAGCTTTTTGGGGGCCCATAGTTAGTTGTGTATACATATGTGCATTACAGTGCACATCTATTACGACTGCGCACTGGTAGCCGCTATTAGCAGTCATCGATTCGTCATACTTATTAATTATCATCGCACGTGCGGCGGACGACCGATTGTATACTCGTAGTACAAGTACCCAGACTCGAATACCGCTGGGGTAAATTATAAAACCCGCCAGCAGTGACAAATCCACCGCAAAAAACATTCCCCGTAAAAGGCTTAGTGGATCAAATACGAGGTCCCCGGATCGATTCCCGGTTCTGTCATTTCAGCGCAACACGTCCAGGCCAGGGCTATGCCAGACCTACGACTGCAGTTGGCGCAATAAGAGGTCAAGTGCTGGGGCGGCTTCGGCCGATGTTCCGGGGCGAACTTTACTTTACTTTTACGTCCAGGCCCGCGTGTCCCGGGTTTACCCGGCTGATGCATTCGTCCTTCTGGGTTCGAATGAGGCAATGACGGTACAATGGCTATGCCAGACCTACCCGTACGACGGCAGGTGGTAGTACACGAGGTCACTTGCTGGCGCGGCTTTGGCCGATGACCGGGGCGAAATTTATTGTATCTCATACTGCTCGTGTTCATAAATGAATTAAAATTAAGGTCGCGAAAAGCCGCTTCGACAAATTTCATATAATTACATGAGCTAGCAACAGAAGGCGATATCGGAAATCACCAAAAAAAAAGGGCAATCAGAAAGGTCCTCTACAGCGACTGCGGGGTGGAAGCAGTAACATGAGAAGACGTGGAGTGGGCACGAGCACACGCATCCGACTTGGCCATCTGCACACCGGCAGAGAGAATGCCGCCCAGGGTACCATGCACGCAAGCCGAGACCCGCTGCAACAGCCCCCGCCGTGTGCGCGACAGGTGACGGCGGAACTCAGCACGTTGGCTGGCGACAAAGTTCCGAAGTGCCTGAACGGATTGACCACGAAGAAAGCAAGAGGTCGGGGCGGAAGGACCGCCAGGGAAGTTGCGCACAGCCAACAGCACCGCGAAGATGTAGACCACCGTCAAGGCGGACTTCCCGAGACGGCCGCGGTCCTCAACCACAAAAGGGTAGTACCGGTGAACACCCTGCACTGGGGCGGAAGACGCCCGGTCCGCTGCCAACTTTGCATGCTCCGCCTCGGTCGCCGCGATTCCCGGGATGCACCAGCGGGGGTCGTTGCTCCAAGTGGGGGTCGTGGAGGACACGCACGCGAAGTCGATCATGTAGTCGCACGCCGCCCCCCCCCCCCCCCCCCACCCCGCCAGCGTCAGGTCCGACGGCCGCGATCGGTCCGCTGGGCGCAGCCCACTCGTCACAAGGGTCAAGTCGCCGGCTCCCGAACGGTCCCAGTCAAGCACCGCCCCCGCATCAATTGCCACAGATGCCCACAGATTCTTCAAAGCGGTATGCATGCGGTGCTTGTAGTTCGCTACGGGGCATATGGGTAGATGATCCACGATGAAATCCGTAGCGCTCCGGTTCGAGCCATCCGTAGAGCGAAGCCATAAGGGATCAATACCACACGTGGGGCCAGGGCAAGTGACAAGCGCGGAACCTCCGCGCGGGCAAAGGCCCAGTACCCGCGCAGCGGCGGCCGAATAAGCAGCATGGGGAATCTTGCGGGCGGACTCGTGATCCGACTGGAAAAGCGATAGGGAGCCCGGCCCGCACGCGCTGTACAAGCGCAGGGTATCAAGTCGCGAGGCCGTTGCACCAGTACGTTGGAAGCTGAGATCGAGGGCCACGAAGTCACGCAAGCGAATCGCACGGCTGAGGTGGCGTTGGACAACCATGGTCGTGGGTTGATCATCGGAGGTCGCACCCGAACCCGTACCCGAGGGCGGAGCAGTAGAACCTGGCAGCGATTCTGGGAGGGAAACAGTCGCTGCTGACGGAGGGTGTGCCACTAATTCGCCCGGCGACGGTATCTTCAGAGCTACAAAAGCGCATGTAGTAACGGTATTGGCAGTACTCGTACCACCGATATAGGAAGCAATTGCTGCGCAGCAGAGGCGGCATATGAAATACTTGAAAAATAATGATACCGCTTTGCAGTACTGGTACGGGTTATCTCATATACTGGTACCCCGCGTACTGTGCCGCCGGCCATCTACGGCGGCATGTCGGCGGCACGGCCGCATCTGCCGCGTCCGCGCCCGAGCACGCTGCCTCCACCCAGACGAGTTCCCATCACGGCGCTTCCCACACGTCGTTGCTCTTCACCAGCGCAGCGGAAGCCCCCGTGAAGCACAACAGGCAGTAGATCCACTGCATACTCGGGAAACTCGCCGTTCGCAGCCGATCTTGTTGAGACGCCCGCCGGCCGAGTCCCCAGGTGGTGCGAGTGTGCGCGGCATGCCGTGTCGGGCCGGGATGACGGTCGGGCCGCGGGCCGCCCGTCTGGCGCTGGTGCTGCTCCTCGCCGCCGCCGCCGTGCACGAGGTCGCGGCCAGCCACTTCCGCTACGGTGCCATCTCCTGGTCCCCCGGCGCACTGACACGGAGCGGCGAGTACCAGGCTGTGTTTGAGCTCAAGCTGGCCTACCGGAAGGACTACTACTGGGGCGCATACTTTAAGGAGCAATGGAGGAAGAGCCCCGCGGCCGGCGTGGAGTGGTGCGCGCTTCCAGCCCCAGCCCCAGCCCCAACAAATGAGCGACCAGAGACCCGCCGCAAATATGATATCCACAGCTTCGTGTGATGGTGTGAGCAAAAGCAGTAAATTACTCCCCTGGGGGGGGGGGGGGGGGGGGGGGGGGGATGCGGCGCCAGCTACATGGGGATATGTGGGTCTGCTGGGGCTTTTCGGTCTTTTCTTTTGCGGGAAGGCAAGGGCCGCGGGGGTCCCTGGCTGGTGCAAGGCCGGGAAGGACGGGCAAATATGTGGTAATGGGAAAAGGGTGCACGGTCGATCCTGTTTATGGGTTTGACATAGTTATTTAAGCTTAAAGCGCCTCGGCATTCGAGTAAGGCCACATTTTGATGTTGCAGCTTGCCTTATCCTCTTGCCTCACTGCCTTGACTGAGCAGGCGCAAGACAGTGAGCGGACTCCCCGGCCCTGGCTTCGACTGCGACGCGCCCGGCTCCTTTGATGGCCAGATTCAGTGCTTCACACAGAGCTCGGGCATCGACTACGCGAAGGGCTACCAGATCAAGTTCCCCGTCTCCATGGGCGCCAACGGCCTGGACCTGGTGCCCAACCTGGACGGCCGCAGCGTCTACCTGCCCAATGGGGAGGCTGACCCGCTGGCCGATGCGGAGAACCTGGGCGGCCGCATGTGCTCCAGCCCGGACAACAAGGGCGTGCTTGGCAACGCCGACGCGGAGGACATCACGCACGACAGCGATGAGAACTTCCCACAGTACAGCATCGGCAACCTGTTGCCGCGCAGCAGCAACGACCCCAACCTCATCAGGACCTGCACGCCCTGGGCACAGGCCAACGGCTTCTTCTTTGGCGACACCGTGTACAGCTACTTTACAGAGGGCGTGGTGCTCAACATCGAGGCAGTGGACCACGAATTCTCCATGCTTGGCAACGCCATCCGCGGCACCAGCGACCCCATCCGGCACATCTACCCAGCGCCGAGCAACGCTGGGAAGCCCTATATCGCCTACTTCACAGGCGGCAACCGGCTCTCGACGCTCAACAACAACGCAGACGGCCGCTTCCGGCTGGAGGTCGGAGTCTCTTTCAACATGGAGTTTGTACGTGCCACGCATGCTGTCCGCAGTCCCCACCCCGCCTCCCTCCCCAGCCCCCCCCCCCCCCCCTCTCTCTCTCTCCCTCTCTCACTCTCTCTCTCCCTATCTCTCTTTATGGTTGCTAAGCTGTGCCCCCCCCCCCCCTTGCTTTTCTGTCCTGCAGGGCGCTGACGGGCGGCGCCTCTACCTGAAGAACCGGTCCCCCGTGGCTTCGACCATGCCTATCATGCCAGTGCTGTACCAGGACGGCGGCTTCCAGTTCCAGATCGCCGCCATTGACCCCGACATGGGGGACCCGGATCTGGCTGACCAGGTCCGCTTTTTCTTGGGCAACCGCAACGAGATGGGCGGCGTCCTGGGCAACCCTGTCTACGTGCCGCTGCCTGACAACAGCACCCAGCAAGTCTTCACCTGGTATGAGGTGAGACATCCGCAGCCCTGTGCCGTCTGTGCTGGCGCCGCCGCCCCCGCCGCCCATGCGTCCTCGCAGCAGCTCGCTGATGTGCTCGCAACCCCCGCAGGACAACTTCCACTCCTTTATCTGCCAGCAGCGCCTGGCGATTTCGTCCACGCGCACGTTCAACCCGCTAGATGACGTCTGTACATCCCAGATGTGAGCCCCCACCCCACCCCGTGTTGCCTGTCCCGGAAATCTCTGTTCCACCTCCCCCGATTGTGTTCACACAGCATCCTGTCTGGGGCTGAGGCGAGCAGCTGCGTGTCAGCAAAATGGGTGCCCGGAACTGACCTCCGCCGCCCTCCCCCTTTCCTCAGCTATGTTGGCCGTGATCAGGCAATCATTTATGCCAGCGCCATCAACGGCTACACCCCGCGCCCGGATGTCGCCACTGCCGACCTGCTGCGAGCTTGGGACGACAGCAAGAACCTGCCGCACCTCCCCCCCGACCTGACTCTGGACCCCTTAAGCGGGTTTGTGACCTGGAAGACGGGCCGCGACCCGTGGACCCCTGACTCTGACGGCACGCTCCAGAAGGACCCCGGCCTGTGGCAGCTCACCGTCATGGTCGAGGAGCGCCATGGCAACGAGATCGACCCTGTCACCGGCTTTGACATCCTGGCTGATGGCACCACGCAGTACCCCACCAAGGGCTTCGGCACGAAGGTGCGGCCGAGGCTCTGCTGGCTCAGAATGCTAAATGCATTCATGTCATGATACATTGATTCACAACCTCCTGATGCATCTAGCCAATACATTATATATGTAGGATGGGGTTGTTTTGTGGAGTGGGTATTGTGTTATTGTTTGTAATCTTCTCTATTATCTTTGTCGGGTATAAATGTCTCAGTGGAAAAAGTCATGTGACAAAATGAAGTGGATATGGACAACTCACCAGTATGATAGAACGGAAGCTCGGCAATCAGAAAAGAAAAGGAAAGAAAATAATGGAAAATGTCTTGATGTTTTGGAATTTCTCAGAAGGAAACTGACAGACACACCGTGGTCGTGTTGCAAATCTATCTCGGACAGCACTGAGGACATTCGTCGATTGGGTATTGCCCATTGTTAGAGAAGATGTTACATACGTTGTTTTGAATAGGTAGCTATACAGGAATGCGGACCGATGCACGACGCTGGCATTTCGTAAACAATTACGGCGCGCATCGTGTCGTCGTTTGCTGCCGGTGCCGGTACCGGTGCGGGTGGCGCAGACAGGCATCGGTACCGGCACCTGCAGTGTATTACAGATAAGTTTCGGTATCTTACGGTATCGTCAAAACCCTAGAAGGGCGGCAAATTTCATAAACTGCCATGCACCGCTGTGTCGAATTCGTGGCCACCTACACGCTAGTATATACTGATGGTTGTGTATGTTTCAATTCTGATTGTGATTTAAAGAAGAGCGCCGTTGCCACAGGGAGGGGGTAATGCAGCAAGTCTGACTTGAACCGTGTGTCCTGTGCAGGTGCCGCTGGACTTCCTGATGTACCTCTACACCCCAATGCACTACTGCTCCAAGGGCTGCAACAACGCTGTGGCGGCGGGGAGCACCTACCCCTCCGTCCTGCAGACGTTTGAGTCCAGCAACGGCCTCTACGGCGACGCCATGGCCGCCACCAGCGTGCGCAGCGACGGCCTGCAGGGCCCCGGCACCGGGCAGTGCCGCCTGTGCGGCGGCGGCGGCTCGCTGGAGCCCTTCTACAACCTCGGCTACAAGGTGCGATGGTGTGATGTCATATACGATGGTGTGATGTCATATATGGTTCACTCTATGGTACAATATATGCATATATTACATATATAATCGTATATATGTATATGTGTGCACTATATGTGTATACATGTATGATATTATATAATACTACATACACATATGATGAAACATACATATACGATATGTACGGCACATAAAGTGACGAACTGTTATCAGAGCGTTCGCTTTCTGGGAGTGCAGTGTTATAGTCAGTGGAGGTAGGGCAGCGGGTCCATGGACGGCGGCAGGTATCCGCCAATGTCTCCCCACCGTCTCAACGCGACCAGCCGGGGCTGCTCGCAGGTGAAATACTACGAGGAGGCCAAGCGCAATGCGCCCATGTTCTGCCGCGTGCCCACCAGTGTGGCGTACGTCACCGTGGAGACCGACCTGCTGCGCAACGGCAGCACCGGCGCCACGGGCACCACCTTTGGCCTCCAGGGCGTCAACCTGGATGACAGCGGGCTGAACTACCAGTGGAAGCGCATGCCGGGTGGCTCCCTGCCCGGCTGGCGCTACAACCCGACGGCGGACAGCGGACTGGCGCCCAACTTCTGCGAGTCGGCGCGCACCTACACGGGCCCCACCACCCAGGTCCCTGGGCTGGCCTGGGATGGCTGGGTGTTCCAGGTGACGGCCCCGCGCTGTCAGCCCCTTCTCTACCCCACAAAAAACCACACGAAACAAGACTGTGTCAAAATGTGTCGACGGGTATTGCGAGTGGCTACTGACTCCAATGTGTCCCCCTGTGTCAATAGGGCTGCCTCGGCTACCGCGACAATGTCACGCTGAGCATCCTGCCATACGATGGCGAGCTGGACTCGTGCCTGCTCAACACGCGCCCGGAGTTCATCACGCTCTGCACGCTGGAGCACCCCAGCGGGGACTGCGCCAGCCTGAACAGCACCGCCTCGCCGCTGCGCACCACGCCCGCGATGGGCTGCGACTACCGCATGCAGTCGGGCGTGGGGCTGATCCCGCAGGACGCGAGCATGGCTTGCTGCGCGGCGCAGTTTCCGCTCGCGGCCGTCACGGGCGCGAGCATGAACGCCACGCAGGGGCTGTACCCCGGGATGTATGCGCCTGCGGTCATCACCGGCATCAAGGGCCAGCCGGTCATCTTTGACCTCGTCGCCACGGACTTTGATCAGTGCGTGGAGCTTGAGATCCAGGTGTGTGTCCGCATCCCGGCTTGTCCCGTCCAAAAAGTGGACAGAAATGGACGCAGGTGTCCTGTCTCTTGTCGTGTTGTCCTATTCCGTGAATAGCGCGAGCACGCCCTCTAGCGCCATTTGGCTGCCAGAGCATGGATAGTCGATGGGGAGCGCTCGCCGCTGACGCGCGTACGGGCGCCTGCAGGACACCGGCCTGTACACCGGCATGACGCTCAGCCCTCATGAGCGCATCGATCCGCGCACCGTGGCGCGCACCTTCACGTGGGACCCCGTCGGCTCGGACGGCAAGCTGGTCTTCACGAGCGAGGTCGACGCGCGCGACGAGGTCAGCCTGGTGTGCTTCTACGCCTATGACAGGTACCTGGCGACGGCCAACCCCTTTCACTGCGTGCGCATCGAGCTCGCGGTGCCCGCCAGCATCCGCTGGTGCGACCAGCCTAGCGGCACCGTGTCGCCGGCCGCCATCACCACCGACGGGGCGGTGCTCCCGGCCTGGTTGGGCGAGGAGACCTGCGTCGACCTGTGCGTCGCCAAGCGGGACGAGGAGACGGCGCTGGTGGCGACCAGCTACAACCTGGCGGTGCGCCCGGTGCTGACGGAGCTGGCGGGCCTGTACCCCAACCCCACGAAAGTTCCCGTACCCCTTCGACCAGATCAACTTCCCCCCCAGCGGCGGCTTCCGCAACGCCACCGGCGATGACCCGCTGCTGCAGCAGTGGTGCTTCACGCCCACCCCGGCGGAGGAGTGCGTATACACCGTGTGCTTCCAGGGCTACGACGAGGACACCGTGGACACCACCGACTACTTCGAGTCGGCGCTCGAGACGACCAACGTGCGCTGCGTCAAGATCGAGGTGCACAACACCGTGGCCGAGTTCAGCGGCGCCGAGATCATGGAGGCGGACGAGCTGGGCGCGCTTGTGGTGCCGGACGCCGAGGCGGCCATCACGGGCGGCGAGGACGGCGGCTTCACGATGAGCGCGTGGGTGTTCCCCTCATGCACCTACGCTAACGTCAACCAGACCATCATGTACTTCGGCTCCACCCGCCCCTCGCCCGGGAACCCCGGCGGCGCCGTCGAGCTCGTGCGCGCCGCTCTCAACTGGCACCACATCCCGGGCGGCGACGGCCTCGGCTACTTCAGCTACGAGGATGCGCCCGAGACGTACGTGCGCCGCGTGACCACCTCCGCGCCCGGCTTCTGCTGCAACTGCTGGCACTGGGTCGGCGTCAGCGTGGGCAAGGCCAGCGGGAAGGGCACGCTGTACGTGGACGGCACGCGCCCCGGCCACGGCCGCCGCCACAGCCGCGACGCCCTCTTCCACGACGCCGTCGACTTCGTGGCCGCAAGCAGCCCCGACACCAACGCCGACGGCGGCGTGCACGGCAAGTTCAGCGTCGGCGGCCGGCGCGGCGTCGCCGCTGGCGGCTTCCAAGGCCAGATGGATGAGGTGCGCGTGTGGGCGCGCGCCATGAGCAACACCCAGGTGCTTGAGACCATCTACGCGCGCGTCCCCGACGCTGCCGACCCCACGCTGGTCGCTCACTTCCACATGCGCAACGCCCCGCCGACACTGGGCGGCCTTCCCACGCTCACGCCCGTCCTGCCGCTCGCTGACGGCAGCGGCAGGCTGCCGAACGGCCTCGCCAGCCTGTCGGGCCCGGTGCCCACCTTTCCGCTGGTGCCCATCCCTGTGATGGTACCCTGCGTCCTGGGCATCCAGCACAGCGTCGGCCCCGTCGACGGCGAGTGCCTCACCGACGTCTTCGGCTGGTCGTTCGCCGACTCCACCAACGTCGTCTGCGAGTTTGGCGGGCAGGACAGCCCCGGCCGCTTTGTGTCCTCGCAGCGCGTGCGGTGCGTCACGCCCGGGCACGTGTCTCCGCGCTTTGCGGAGGTCAAGGTCTCCAACGACGGGTACCGCTTCACCGACACCGTCGGCGCGGCCAAGACCGTGCACCACCTGTTCATGGAGAGCTCGCTCTACACGGACGGCGGCGGCGAGGGCGGCGTCGCCGCGGACGGCGTCTGCCTGGACCTGCCCACGCGCGAGATGACGTTCGGCGGCTGGTTCTGCCCTAAGTGCACCATGCCCGGGCAGCCGGTGCCGCCGCCGCCCGCCCCGCCGCCGCCCCCACCCACCCCCGAGGAGCCCACCCCCACCCCCACCCCCACCATCGTGCCTGGCGGCTAGGGCCTGGGGACGGTCATTGTGCCCCCCCCCCCCCCCCCCCCCCTTCTCCCCCCGGCCCTCGTCCTTCACCATCCCCTTAAGACGGCACGTGTGCGCAGGCCATGCGGAGGCACTTATTGTAACATGGACTTTATATTTCATCTCCTGCAGTCGTGATCTCATCGTTACGGTGGCCTCATTGTAGACATGCAGAGCGCGTCTGCCAACGGGTGCCCGGGAGGGGAGGGCTATGCAGCTTCGCCGTGCATTCCCCGCAGGCGCAAACCCTCTTGAGCCAGGCAGTGGGCTACTCATCCTCCCATTGCAAAACACTGGATTCCGCAGACTCGCCGGCTGCACTCGGCTAGATGTCAGCACATTTCAAGCGGCGCACTTTGTGCGCTGATGTGGTCGCGCAGCGCAGAGCCGAGCTGCCACTGATGTTCTGCGCGTCTGCTGCTGTGCCAGCAACCAAGCAGGTGACTGAGAGCCGACGACATGCGCGTTGTCGTCCGGCATTGAGCTCGCACAGCCCAATACTGTACTCGGACTACTGCAATTATATAGCCGTTACCTGTGGCATTATTAGTCTATTGTACTGCTATGGGGAACAATACATTAATGATATAATACAACTATTCAATACAATCAGTAGCATGCATTACTCGGCAGCGGCTCGGATCCGCAACAAAGTAGTATAAATTGCTGGCAAAATGGAGTGCTGCAACCTTGCTTGTCAGCAGCAACACCTTTCTAAACATGGTTTCGGAGCATTACGTATCTTTACATTGCAACCATTGATCATTTTTTGACACATTTTTGTCACACACACGCAGCTCCAAAACCATAAATACTACTAGTGCATTTAACTGCAGCATCGTAGATGGCGGATTAGATCATCGACGGAGATGCTTCGCACCCAAGCACCGCCTGCACCGTGCTCAATATGCCCTCTGGCGGATTATTCAGACAAGCATCTGCCGCGACTGGCGGAATAGCAATGCTGTGCTCCACCTGCCGCTGGCCCTGCTGCCTTGAACTAGTGAAACAACCACAATAAATCCTTCATCATTCGGTAAAATAAACTGAGGTTGCTGAGCAGCAGAGCAGGCATGTAGTGCATGGCAGCCAGCATTGTAGCCCATAATTATATGGTTTCAGAGCAACTGATGTTAGTACGGTACGGTCATCAACAAGACAACAATGGCTGGAAACTGATTGGCAGATTATTGGTATATACTAATTACAAAAAAACAATGTCCCCGAAATAACAACACGCCTATTGTGGGTGACTATTGGGTCTGCGCACCGACGATGATGATAAAGGGATAAACTGCATCATGGTTTGGGTGGCTCAAAGACGCTTATCTTAGTCAGCATATTTAGCTATCAAATTGATAATCCATAATTGACATTTCAGCAGAGCGCGCATATCACGCGGATGAGTGTCGCATTACTTCTGCGGCCGTGCTTGGCAGCGCCAATAAAGTAATGACAGCCCAATAAAACTGATATATGAGTTCATGGCTTTCTGCGAACCACACGAATATATGTCGGAGCTTCTACTATTCAAGTACACGGAATCCTCATTGTTTGGCCTGTAAGAAGTGTCATTACTATAGCATTACATAATAATAGCTTCTCCGAGACTTGTAATATGTATTATGTAAAATAAGACGTGCCGACAACTGCATCATCCATCCGACAAATGTTATAATATATATCCCCAGTCATCGGATCGCAGATGATACCAAGACGGCACGACCCTCGGCACAGCAAATGTGCTTCAATCTGAGCATCAAGTTACTATACTCCTAACAACTGTATATACATACGACTGCTGCTGTGGCATCAGTTGCGGCTGATTTTGATGTATTCCTAGCAATGTCCTGGGCCTAGCTGCTAATCGTGTCGCAGCTCCTACACTGCACGCTTATGTTTAATTGAGCACGCCAGTCCGCCATGACTCGCGACAACAATGATATTTTGACCTTCTTGACAAAACCTTCAAAGTAGCAAATTGACGACGCTTTTAACCTCTGTGCAGCGCAGTGGATTTTACCAACGATGTTACAAACTTACAATGAATTGTCATCTTGATATGGTCGGCCCAATTCTCCATATTTAAGCACGCAGCACGCACCCTGCGGCAGCACTGTGGTTGACAACATGGTTTTCGGAGCATATGCCTTCACGGATGTGAAGAGTTGTCGTCGAGACGGAATAATTGCCAGTTGATCTGGAATTTTGTGCTTTATTTGGCATGGTTTCGGATATCGGCATTCATTTGATCTTAGACACCGTTTGGGTGTGCCGTAGATGTCAATACTCATCGACGAAACGCAGCCGCACTCCGAAACCACACCGCTCTCACCAGGCCATGCAAGTCATGCAATAAGGTTAGTCAGACTGCAATACTCTATTGTCGGACTTGTTGAGCTTATCACTTTTTGCGTCTGTTATTTTTAATGATTCGCTGATGATGTCAGAGGGTGCGCCGCAGCAGACTAGCTGACCTTTAGGTCTTTGTCTTGCAAACCTACTATCAGCAGTCCTAGCAGTTGTGGATGTTGAGCAGCATACTATTCAATTTGCTGCTTATATTTGGCGCGCAAATAGCGTCGTTGACGATGGAATTCTAAATTCCGAACGACACAAGCTGCCATTGCATACGCACCTCATCGCATCAACAATATAGTAAGCTCGTTATTCCTGTGCTTGCCAAGTACTACTATACTAATCATAACAAGACACAGTGCGGCGCTTAGCAGATTTCACTTCATAAAATTACTGATCATCCACTAAAAGAATAGTCACCACACGGGGTTTGATCAGTGAGAAGTCCAACCTTTGGCCAGCAAGATCGTTGCGCTCTACAGTTTGGCTGGCAGAACCAGCGCGCAGCGCTGGCAGTGCGCACGAAGTTCCGCCTTGTCAGCAAGACTTCGAGTGGATCCGATCAGGAACCTGATAGCTACTTGCTTGTTTGGCAGCTATGTGATTCTTGGAGCTGCAGCTGACAATTCAATAAGAGATACATTTCTCTGGCGTGCCATCTGCGGCCAACCCATTACGGTAGCCAGTCTATCGTAGACTGTGACGTGTCGCTTTTCGTTAGTGGTGTTTTTGCCTCCCTGGGTCAGCAGCCTAGCTATTGCTTCATCGCGGCAGTCGCTGTAAAATACCCAATCTACCTGGAGGTTAAATTCCGGCTCGCGGAGCCTCCTGTCCTTTCCGACGGGTGACGAATCAGAAAGTATCAGCCCAAGAGAAGCAGCTGGCTCGCAAGGAGGCGCGCGCGGAGAAGGTGGCGGAGCTGGGGACGCGGGGTGACCTGCCGGTGCATTAATTCGGGGTGCGAAAACCACTGCTCAAGTCGTATAATTCTGACGGAAATATAACCGATCCATGCCGAATTCGGAATTACGGGGGTTTTTATATGCACCCTGGCTACATATCAAGACAATGCTGGCTACATTGGGTGCTGATGAATAAAAAAATCATATGAGAGCTGTCAGCGGCCACTCAGCAAAGTTAGAAAGCACTTGAATATCGAGTGAAAGACTGCCTGTATTGTTTCGTTCAAAAAGGCTTATTTGACACTTCGGGATAGTTGATGTCGTTCGGGATGAAGCCAACACCAGCGCATCGCCGGGATTCTTGCTGCCACGGCGTGTATCGCCCGAGGGCACCACAGCCAGTGAAACTACTACCATCATGCAAGAATCAGCACGGCAATAACCCGCAGACAAGTGCAGCCCTGTATGCGCTGCCGCCCTGCTGAAATGATGTACCTGGGAAAATAAGCATTCCACTATCAACATGCGCAATCTAGTGCGACTGCCGCATAGCTGTGACAGCAAGCGCAGATAGGCGGCGGCGACTGGCTGCTATGCAGCGCCACGGCGACGAGGCTCCCATCATATATGTGGGAGGAGTATCGCGAAAGCAAGGGTTACTACCTAAATGCAAGAACTATATGTGCTGAAATGCTACAGGCAAAAACGATGATAACAGATACTACAGAAGCTTGATTAAGCAATAATCGTGACAATGATTAGTACTATATGACACAACAAATGCTGAAGACGATGTCGAAGTATCGAATATCCTATCCCAAGCAAACTATTGGGAGTCGGTAATAGTTACATGCCTCAGTGTCCACCAGCGCGTATCCGCTGTGTACTTACGGCAGCAACGGAGGCCATGTTTGCGCCAGTCATTTGGTGGATTGCGCCTGTCCAATCCTTGCAGGGCTCCTACCCATGGCTTCAATTACACTTCACGGCGGGGTTTGGCAGAGACTGCAACGACCCCGGGCCGGTAGGCAACAATATCTGGGCAGTCGGCGGGGTATATATCTATATCTACAGGGTCACCAATTGGGAGGCAGCTGCCTCGCCCGCCACCTTTATGGCGCCAGGAGCCTTGAGCGCCACAATGCCGTGTGCCCATTGCGCGAGGTGGAACAGGTTGCTCCCCGGCTGGAGCTCCATCAGCTTGGAAAGCAGCGCCGCGCCGCCTGCCTTGCGTATGGCCTGAGGCAGTTGGGCCCACGCAGAGGCATCCGCACCATGTCAGCATGTGCACCATATTGGCAACTATTCCACGCGATGCTACGAGTATGCGCGCCGCTGTTTTACGCATGTTTCACTTCGCGGATACCCAGGCGTGCCCCGCCGAATACCTTGCGGTTCTTCAGGCTGCCCGAGCCCAAGTTGCCGAGCGCTATCGTTACCATCTCCGCCAGCTCAACAGAAAGCGCCGCTGCAGCACAGGTGTCCGGAGTGAGTAAGGTGAGGCAGTCGGTGCCTACCAGTACTAAAAGCAGCAATGACCGCGAGGGGAGCCATACCTCTCGATTCAGGACTGAGCTCAACAGTGTGCGCGCCAAACTTTAGCGCCGCTCGACTCTGCGCGCCACACCAGCATGTTAAAAAAAAAGTACGCGATGTGTTCTCGGTAAAGGACCGCCGAATCTGAAGATTGTCATACGTGTACCGACGTTGTTTAGTGTAGGGCTTAAAACAACACTGCGGCTGCGAACCTGCAGGTGCGTGTTGAGCGGCGTCCGAGTGGTCACCGACGACAGCGTGGTCAGCGTCGACAGGGCCTCGGCGCGGGTGGAAGTAGGTGCGCCAGCGGGGCGAGGCGTGGTAACCGCTGGACGCTCCGTCAGCAGGTGCACCAGCGCTTTCACGGCGCCAGCGGCCACGGCCTGTCGAAAGGACGTAATGGTAAGCAAGCCAGCGGCAACATTAACCCTCTACTCGGCGAAAGGAAGACCACATGTAGGGCACAACCGCGGCCTTTTCACTACAGGCCGACGAGGTCGAAGAGCTCGACAGGCAAGCAGGCGGCGACAGAAGCGGTGGGCGCGCGGCACCTTATCTTGATTCCGCCCGTGGTCGGCCAGAAGCACTGCCAGCGTGCGTACGGCCGCCACTGCGAGGTCCGCTTCCGCAGAGGAGGATATCAGTCGAACGACTAACTCGATGCCGCCAGCCTGCACGAGAGATAACCAAGGTGAGTGGGGGAAGGGGGGGGGGATTGTAACATCTTAGGCAGTCTCGGCCGAGCCGACACTGTCGCCGGGGGAAACTTCATCGGCCGAGCCGATACTCCTGCGTAAAGTGGTCTGTTGATTCGAGACCATTTGCCATCTAATTGGTTTCGCAGGAGAGTGATGGCTAAATTCATAGCAATAATTGCGATTCGCGCCAATATCATTATGCACGGTGGCAGCGTGGACACATGCCCGGTGAGAACATGGAGATCGATATTGCGGCCGGCTCACCTCGGCGATCTCCTCCTGCACCTCGGCATGACCATCCGCCAGCAACCCCAGCAGTGTGCACGCCCATAGGCTGCTTTCCGCGGCCGGCCCCGCCGTGAGCAGCATGGTGCAGGGCTGCATGCCGCCTTCGGCACGCAGGGCGCCCGCCACCTCGCCATCCTCGGAGGAGGCCAGGATGAACAGCGCGCGGCTCGCGGCGACGCTCGCCTCCGACCTGCATCGGGGATATAGCGGACGGCGAGCGGCTCGACGAACGCCAGTGCAAAGTACTATCCACATCGAAATTTACGGAAACCTTTCCTATCGTAGCCAGGGTTCACCGACTATGATTCACTCTGAAATCACGGCATAAGCCACTAAGGCGTCAGAGCGAATAAAATCAAGAAAGATATGTGGGACCAAGCCTCCCGGTTATACGCGTAAGCTCGACCAGATTCCCACATGTTATCGCTATTGTTCTCTTACTTGGGAAGCCAGGGTAGGGCACGTACGCAACAGGCGCCGAGCGTATGATGCGCAACATGCGCGGCACGCCCTGGGCCGCGAGAAACGCCTCCACATTCTCGGGACTCCCAAGCGCCAGGTTGTTGAGCGCCCACGACGCACCCGTCACCAGCGCCAGCTCCGTTTCCATATTAAGCGAAGTCAGTTGCAGCAGCGCCTGCACCCATCCGCCGTGCTGGACGGTCAGTTTTCAGCGTCGACTACTACAAACTGTCCCCGAAGCCGTCGGCGAGCGCCACATGGCGTCGCAGGTCTGGAACCCCCCTTTCGCACGCGGGCTCACCTGCGTACCACCACTGGCGAGGATAGCGGCCTTGTTGAGCGGATGGTTTCGCGCCATCACCTTGAGCGCCTCCGTCACCGCCACCATCAGCGCGGAGTCGCTGCCTGCCGAGAGCAGGCGCACCAGCAGTGGCGCGACCCCCGCGTGCAGCGCGTCGTCCTGCCAAGCCGAGGCGGGGTTTAGGCCGCTGATGCCTCGACTCGTAAGCGCATAAGGTAGCGGGCCGAGGGATCGCTCCACCTGGTTGCCGGGATGGTCCTCGAAGGCGTGCCTCAGCGATGCCAGCGCGGCTCGCGTAACGGCGACGTTTGCGGCCGGGCCCCGTGAGCTATGCACCAGCACTGACACAACGACCTGCAGCATTGCCTGCCTTCAGCTCGTGTGGCGAACATAGTGTGCGGAGAAAGCGACGGACAGCAATCACAGTGTGGCGGACTCGCGAAGGGGAGTACGCGATACGACCGACGCTGCCGCCGATAAGTGTTCTATATACATGGTGATATACTGTTCCACAAAATTCAGGTTGATTACAAACAGAAATATAAAGGAGCGCAGCGGCGTAAACTGGGGGGAGGGGAGGGCCACCCACCTGCAGGCCGCCCAGGCGGTGCATCTCCTGCTGGTTTGTCGGATGCCCAGCCAGCACAGTGCTCAGCGTGTCCAGGCACCATACGCGGCTCTGCATTTGGCAATCGAGAAATTCATTGCTCCGCCGCAGTGGCACCGTCATAGGCCGCTAGCACTGCACGCACCGTGTGTCTGTTGCCAGTCCTGTCCCCGGGGCGGAAAAAAGCACATCCTATGCAGCGCGCTTATTGGGACGCATGCTCCGAAACCATGTAGGCAGGGCCCTGCTGGTGCCCGCCCTCCGGGGTTACCAGAGTAAGTCACATGCAGTGGCGCCCAGGCCGGCCCGGCACACCAATGCCCAGGCCCTGGGCGATGCGCCGCAACCCACCCAAAGCCGCGTCTCACCTGTGGCTGCATCGGCTCGCCCATCAGCTTGAGCAGGTGCTGGAAGCCGTTCATCGCCCGGAACGCGTCCCTGAGCACAAGGGATACGGCACTCTGTTGGTTACCAGCGATGCAGAGCGGCAATGCCGCGAGGTGGGGCGAGGTGCGTCAAGGTAAGGGTTGTCATGCAGGAAGGGCGGGGCGGGCGGCGCGTACCTGTTGGTCGGATTGTCGGCGCAGACGGCCTGCAAGAGCCTGGCCGCTGCGGAGGTCACCTCCTCGATGGCCACAGACAGGTAGAACACCGCAAACTGTATGCCGCCCAACTGCCGGACACGGGAGAGCAAACCATGGCGAGCAGAACGGATACGAGGAGGGGGGGGGGGGGGGGGGGAGTCACAGCGACAGTCAGAGGCAGTATCTCTACGTGTGCATAATTAGTTAGTAGGGATCTCCCCATAGAAGAGCGTCAGCGGCATGCTTCATGTGACAACGCGTCGGTCCCACGCGACCGATGAGGAATGCCGACGTTAATTTTCATTCGTTATCATTTGTTCGCAGAGCATTTGTGTTTCTACGGTACATGACATCGGTCATTCGCCGCGCTAATGAAGCGCTGCGGGACTCTGCCATGGGTAGCGAGCAGGCAATCACCCGGCGGAAGACGCGCTGCGAGGATGGCGCGTCCGCGCAGAGCGCGGCAAGCGCGGTCAGCACGCTGCGCAGCCCGGCAGCCCCCGCGGTGGCGCGCTGCGTCTCCATCAGCTTGGTCAGCATCTCCACCGCGCCCAGCTTGCGCGCGGCGCGCCGGCTGGCCTCGTGGTCCGCGACGAGGTGGCTCACGGCGCGGGCCACAACGTAGGACAGCTCCTGTTTGCGGGCAATGGCGCCGACGTCAGGCGGGACATGCCACCGGAGACTTGGGGAGGGTTTTATATGCAGGCTGACTAACAGCAGCATGTCGATGGCTCCCGCAATGTCTCAATTCTTGGGTTGCCTATTCAATGTTGTTCCCCGCCGCTGGGGGCCGTGCGGATATTGAATACATGGCACACCCGGCACAGGATCGTTTTTCTATATACGTTACACATATATGATCCTAGATTCACTGGAGACCGGTCAGAAAAACCACCGCCTTCATGCGAATCAAGCAGATTTGCCCCCCTACCGCCATGCACTTGAATATTTCCGCCGAGCTGTAGAACAACACCGTGATGCACCATCCCCAGCCAATGCAAAAGAATCGCGGTGTGCGAGTCGCGTCCACGGCGGTGGTCTGTCAACCGTTCCTGGGGTCGACATCACCGGATGTGAAGGAGTGGGCGTCCACCTTGGAAGACCCTAAACCCGAAAGGAAAACCCTAGAACCAGAGGTGCTAAAAGGGCGCCCACCTTGGAAGGGCCAAGTCGGAGCATGTTCACGAGTAGGTCCGCCCCGCCAGACGCCAGCAGCCCCTCCCTGTTGGGCTGCGCCGACACGATGTCCCCCATCAGCCGGGCCGCGTCCTCCGCGACCTTGGCGCTGCGCTGCTCCGCGCCGCCTCCGCGCCCAAGGCTCAGCAGCGCCTCCAGAAGGCGGACCCCGCCGGCCTGCCAAGCCGCCACCTACGGCGGCCGCATCACATTTCAGCGCAGGTGGAAATGTACCTGCCAGTGCGCTGCGTACGCAGTGTGATGGCATGGACCACAGTGTGTTTTTTGGCACTGGGGGGGCCTTTATAATGGCGTTTTTTCTACAGCTTGGCGGCAATATTAATTACATGCCCTGAGGGTGGGGTTGGGGGGCCGGGGGCGGGGCGGGGGAGGGGGGGGGGGGGGGGGACAATAATTATTAGCAAAGTCAATGAAACATTACTACGACATGTGATGATGCATGTATTTTGATAATTCGAATAACACCCACATTCTTTGGGTGTGGGTGTGCATGGGATACACTGCCACGCTAATTGAATTGTAATGGTATTGCAGCATACAGAAGAGGCGCACACACACATTAATATACAGTCTGCTATTGCAGAGAGTTGCAGACATACTGTTAAGCGCCCGACACGGCTTTGAGCTGATACTGTGCAGCATGGCAGCAATGCCCACAGGCACCTGATTCTCCTCGTTCCGGAGAGTGAGTGCCGCGAGCGCCGACACCGCGGCTGCGCAATCCGGCGGCACTTCCGCCATGTTGAGGAAGAGCGAGCTGTACAGCGCGTCCACCTAGGAAAGGGCACGCATGCGGGTCAGGGGCTCAGCGTGAGCTAGCCCTGCGCATGAGCTGCTATCACAGCATACCCAGCACGGCATATGGCACGCTGCTGGTGTCTCGGCAACGCTCAACAACGCGGATGCTACTCATTTGATGCATCTCATTTGACGCTACTCCAGCGTTAAGTGCGCACCTGTTTGCTGCGTAGCGGGTCAATGTCGACCGATTTAATCACGCCGCCGCCGTCCTCCTCTTCATCTCCCCTCCATGTCGGCTGCGGAGCGGGCAGCTGCCAGTCCCCAGCGACAGGTAGGATTTGCGATGGCCCACAGTGCTTGGACAGCCCGGCGGCGGGCACAGCGGCCGGCTCCCGGACGTGCACCGGCATGCCGCTTCCGGCGCGGTGGGCCGGGGACTTGGCGGGGGAGGACGCCACCGCGAGGCGCTCAGCCATGGAGCTCAGAGCGCTTTCCGCCACCTCTGACACCATGTTCTCGGGCCCGGATGCCATCAGCTGCACCAGGACCTCCATCACCAGCGCGTTGTGCGCTGTCCGAGGAGTCGCCGCAGTATCGGGTCGGGATTTACCGCTCGACGGCGGTGTCGACGACCCGGCCGATGCTTTCTTTTTCGTGGGTGTGAACAGATGGCGCGGCGTCCACCCGGTGCGGCCCCGCCTCCCGTTGCCAAACGACGACAGCGGGAGGTCCTCGCTCTTAGCAGGCGAGGCGTTTTGTTCGGCACGACCGAAACAAGCATCGAGAAGCTCGGCAGGAGCGAGCTGGGTGGGTGCCGCCTGCGTGGCGACTTCCACCAGTACCGACAGCCCTCCGGCTGCGCGCACAGCGTCCTGGTAGACAGCAGAGCCGACCGCAAAGTTTCCCAGCGCGACGGCGGCCACTTCGCGCAGGCTTTGCGGCGAATCATGCGCCGCGAGCACGCCAACACAGGCTGGAATGGCGCCCTTGTTCGCCAGAACCGCCTCCGCGCCTGCGGGTTGCGTGGCGAGAATGGCGAGCGTGCCGAGGCAGCCCTCGGCAGCGAGCGGCATGGTCGCCCAGGAGCGCAGGCACCGCACGAGGATGCCGATCGACCCGCGTGCGGTGAGTGCGTCCACCGCCTCCTCGCAGGCAGCTAAGGAGGCGACCACCGCAGCCACAGCCTGCGCCAGGTCCGGCTCTGTGCCATCGGCGCCCAGCAGCGACAACAGCCGCGGCAGCCCGCCCGCGCTGACAATGGTATTCTGATTGGCGGACGAGTCGCACGCGAGGGTGCCCAGCGCGACGACGGCCTCGCTGGCGCTTGCCGATGCCGGGCCCGCTGCGAGTAGGCCCACCAGCTCGCGGATGCCGCCCGCGCGGCGGACTTCGTCCTTGTTGGTGAAGTTCCGAGCCAGGTTGCCCAGTGCCCGCGCCGCCTCCGCCATCACCGGCGCGCGCAGGTCGTCGCTAGCCCAGCGCAGCGTGGACACCAGAGCCGCGATCCCGCCCGCCTCGCGCACGGCGTGCTGGTTCCCGGGGCTGAACACTGCCAGGTTTGCGAGCGCGCCGCACGCTGCTTCGGCGCCGACCTCGTCCGGCCTGTCCATCAGGTAGCGCACCAGTGCTTCGATGGCGCCTTCGCGCAGAGTCACCCCCCGGCACGAGTCAGTGGGACAGCCTGCGGCATGCTGGCACCGCTAGCTGCGTGTGCATTTTCTCATTGCATGTATGCAGGCATACATATGTATATATACATACATACATATATACATATAGTGCCAGCGATCTCATAGATATGCCAGCGATGGGGCACATCAGGTATTGAAGGCTACATGTCCCATACCACATCTGGTAATACCGGTATGCCAGGTGGGGCACGGGCCATATAGCCTTCAATACCTGATGTTCCCCATCGCTGGCATATCTATGAACTTGAGGGGGGGGGGGGGGGGGGGGGGCATTCACTCCCGGCTGCTCTCACCTGCCTCCCGGATCGCCTCTCGCATGCTGCGCGATGTCGCCGCCAGGTCACCCAGAATGCCAGCCGCCAGCACGCCTGTGCCTGGCGCCGCTTCCTCTGCCCCCAGCAGCTGCGCTAGCGCGCCCAGTCCGCCCGCATCACGCAGCGTGGCTTGCGCCGACGGGCTGTCTGCCAGCAGCGCCCACAGCACGCCTGCTGCCGCCTCTGCCGCACCGGGGTCGCTCAGCAGGTGCAGCATGGTGGCGACGCCGCCCGCCGCGCGCACCTCCTCTGCAGCTCTGCCCTCCCCGTCGTCACTCAGCAGCACCGACAGCGCGCTCGCGGCGGCAGCTGTGGCCTCCGGCCCCGCGGCGCCGCCGCAGAGACCTAGTAGCAGAGGCAGCGCGCCGGCAGAGAGCACCCGCGCGCGCTGGGCCGACCCACAGGCGGCCATCCGCGCCAGAAGCGTGGCACCCACCTCCGCCACGACCGGCCGGCCCCCAGCGGGCCCTGCCAACGCGTTCATTACCGTATCGGCGCCGCCCTCCGCCGCCAGCGCCTCAGCGCCCGCGTGTGATCCCGTGGCCACGTAGGCCAGCACGGCGCCGGCGAGGTCGGTGAGGGCAGGGCCGGTGTCCAGGCTACCGCGGTCCGCCAACAGGTCAAGCAGCACTGGCAGCCCGCCCGCCGCCACCACTGCGTCCTGACCATCCCTGCAATCGCATGACAGCGATAGTAGCGCCTAGGGAATCGGAGAGTGCGGTTGGGGTTGGCAGCGGCAGCCAGGAGGTTCTGGTTAGAAAGTTGCAGAATTAGCTATGTGAGGAAAAGGTTGCCTGTGGAAAGAGTTGGCACAGGACCCGTGCCTGCTGGCTGAGCCAGGCGCTGCAATTATCTAGCTGCCTGCAGGAGCAGGGCACGAGGGGCAGCCAGCGGGGGCACCCACCTGCACGGCGATGGACGCGACTTGCGCCTGCTGGCCGCTGCGGAGGAGATCAACCAGGGGCTGCACCGCGCCTGCCTGCACCAGGTCCACCTACGACGGCCGAATTGGCAAGCCGGCGGACATGTGAAGAGCTATTGTGAAAACCGCCTAGCTCTCACCGCAGGTGCAGGCTAAGCGACACGAATATATCAAGCATGAACCGTGGCATGGCGGCGCACCTTGGCATCCGGGTGGTCCACAGCCCAGTTGCATACTGCAGCAGCGGTCATCTGCAGGCGCACGGGTGGCACAGTTAGCACATGACGCTCGGACGAACGGTTTATCGAAGCCACCGCGACCGCGACCGCCGTCAGGCCAACAAACTAATCAGGAGTGCTTGGAAATGCCCCCCCCCCGGGCCCCGCCTCGCAATTGCCACTGTACAAGGTCGCGCCACACCTGTTGTACCAATGCATTTCGCGTGTCGCGCAGCAATGACACCAGGAGCTTGGGGCCCAGCGAGCCGGCTTCGATACCCAGCTCCCTGGCCAGACGGTGCAGGAGGTCCGCCATCGATAGCCGCGCGTTTGGCGCTGCCCTGGGGTTAAAAACCACCAGTTTAAAAACCACGACGCGCCGCACGACGCGCCGGGGACCAGCTCCCGGACGCCCGTGGCGCTCTCGGGAAACCCACGCTCAGCTGTAGTCGTCCCTGGTGCGAGCCCTCTTGCCTGGTGCCCGCCCGTGCGGCCGCGCACTGTCAGCCGACCCGCGGCGCGCCACTCGGGACGTTCTCGGCCCCGGGCTGTTTGTTATTCGGTTGGCCTCCTGCTGAGACGCAGCGAGTCGTCTGGGGGTCGGGCCGAACAGTAACCTCCCGTGTCCAGCTCCAACGCACGTTGGCCAAGCGAAGAAACTAGTCCAGCTGCACTTAAACTGAGAGTGAAACGTCTTGCTGTGGCTCGGTCAGTGCTGTGCTCGACTGGGCGAGGAGGTGCTCGACCCGACGATGGTTCGGCGGTCTTATCGATGTGCCGCCGTGAGCAGCAGGAGCGCCCGCGCGCCTCCTCGCCGAGTCGTCGCGCTGCCCGCGGCGGCAGAACTGCAGAAGATCATTCGACATTTTGTAGAAAATAATAAATAACAAAGCACTGCGGAAAATACATTGCGAAGACGATGAATGCTAAGGATGATACCATACCGTACGGGTGGACGGTGCTGCTAAGAATTATTGCGACACTAATATATTCAAACGAAGTAGAGCGGCTTCTCCAGTAGCAATTTGGCAAAAAACGCCGGGCTTTGAGCCAAGAGACCATGGACGCAAGTAAGGAGACCCCACCACCCCGGGACCCTAGGGCAGAGAGGGTGGGCGCGTGTGTGAGCGCGTTACGAATCGTCGGCACTCACCGTTAGCACGCACTAAATTAAACATGGAATATATATGTCCAGCCGTCTTGTGCGTCAAACCCGTTGCCACAGTACAGTGTGGGTGTCCCTGCGGGGGTTGTGGCCGGGTTGCACAAGATACAATTACGCACCCGAGTATTTCTCACTGCCCGCCGATTGCTTGGCCCGACGTGATTCATTATGCCATGCCTGAGCGACTCGTTGCACATTGCCCTGCATGTGGCGCGCGGAAGTGAATATGACACTATCGGACATATGTTAGTGGTATGTCTGCGGTGGGGATATCACCGTCATAATTTGGGGGTGTTATAGTTCCGGAATTTGTGGATCTTATTAGTAGCCAGGTTATTGCGTCAACACATGAGGACTTTATTTTGGGCCGGGTCCCCTCTACTCCCTTCCTGGCGCCCTAGATTTTACTGGAAATGGGGAAAGTTTGCACCTATGGCGCCATGCCCTACTCCCTCACATTGCCTTTTTGTTGCACATGTATCACATTTCCGAAATGCTTTGCCCCGCGACCCATGCAGTGAGGCTACCGACAGCCTGCGCCTCTTCGATGGCGCGTGGCCTCGCGAGCACAAATGGTACAACACTACGACATGCATGGCGGGGCCTCATTGACGATCTCGTCATCAAACTCCACACCTCCGGCGTGGCAGCCACCGTCATCGTGCCCTATTGGCCCGACCGGAGCTGGCACCAGCGCCTCTCGGAGATGGCGTCTGAGGTGGTTGTGTTCCCGCCCTCCCCGGACCTCTTCGCGCCCGGCTGACTCGGCGTGTGCGCGACGGCGTCGGTCCTCCCAAGTGGCAAGTGCTGGTCACCTTTCGGCTCCTCCTCCGGGCCCGGTGCCCGCCCCCGGCTTTTTGACCGCCCCGCGTCTGCCCCTCGGGCCGGCCGGCGCCCTCCTGCGTCGTGCCCCAAGATCGAGCTCGGCAAACCACACAGCCCTCTCCCTTTGAAAAGCTGACTACGAGTAGTTGGGGTTTCCCTTCGTTTGGCGCGCACTGAGCGCGTTTGCCTGCGACACGCATACGACGCACGCAGTTACACATCTTACTAAGCGCGAGCATGGACCGTCGTACTACGGGCGTGCTACCCAAAATAGAGGTAGAAAACTACCGTGACAACGAGCGCGATCAACTCGAGCACATCGTTGTGAGTCGACCCCGCTCGAGGTAGTTTTCTATGGAGTTAGCGGCTCTCTGCTCTCCCCATCTTCCATCTTCGCGCCCCGCCTACCATGTGGCGGGCCTCGTCCGTGAGTCCCGCCCTCCATCCCTCACTTCGTGCTTTGTGATATTGCGGGTTGCCGACATCAGGATCCTACCCTAGAAAACTCTGTAACCCAAGCCAAGGCGCCTCTCCGGCAAACCACATAGCCCCTCCCTTTGAAACGACGAATCCTGAATCATTCTGTGGGGTCTGGCCGGCTGCGCTCACCCCCGTCATCCTGGAATAAATAAGGGTTGCGTTGAAGGGTGTGCGGTTCTGAGTGGGTTTATTTTAGCCTGAAGTCCCAACTTCCGCTGAAGTCAATTCAGCCTTAATACCTCCCGGAAATGGCCGCATGCTGAGTACCCCCCACCTGAAGTCCTAGAAATACGAGTTTTAAGCGTGGGGGCTGGCTACATACATGTACGAGTATGTTTATACACATGGGTATAATATATTGGCTTACATATAATATGGATATATGTAGTGTACGTACATTATTAATATTCATTTTGATCTATATATATGTAATGTAGTCGCTATATGTATTTGTATATTTATATATCTACTTTTGAATATCTAGATATTTATCTAATATGAAATAAACGACATCCACACATATATTTAGATGTTTGCATATACATGTACATACAACGCGGATTTCTATCCATAGATATATTGATGTATGGGTATGTATGCAGGCATATCTACATGTAAATCGATATAGATATAGATATAGATATGTATGCAAATATAAATATAAACATACAAAGAAAAATGCGCTTTTGTGAAAGCCCCGATGTAAAAAAAAAAAACATACAAAGAAAAATACATACATTCATGTATATGTACATTTTTAATTTTTTATGGACACATCTGTGTACATATATACGTACATACGTATATATGTATGTACATATATATTTGTACGTATACATATATATATATATATATCTACAGAGTGGCGAGAGGTTGCTGTGGGTGGTTGGGGGTTGGGGGGGGGGGGGGGGGGGGGGGGGGGGGGGGGGGGGGGGGGGGGGGTTGGGGCGTCTTCACTCCTGAAGTCAGCCTGCTGAAGACCTGCATACCTGAACGGAACAGACTTCAGGCTGAATTCACTTCAGGGCCTGAAATCAGGCTGAAGTCTGTCAGGCCGAATTCATCTGAATTCAACTGAATTCAGTCCAGCCTGAACGGAATACATCCAGGGGGTACTTTCGCAGCCCTGGAATAACGTGCGCCGGGCTCAGCGGGTACCAGTAGCGACTAATCCTTACTCTGTACAGGTATCCCCATACCCTCTCTCCCGGACGATGATCGGCGAAAGGCTACTGCCGCCGCCTGCTTGCTGGATCTGATCTAAACTAGTTTATGGGGTTTCCATCCTTGACCTAACCGCTTTTCAGCTACAAGTGCTGCGCAGTGGTACGGGAACTAGTAACTGTTGTTGCGCCCTTGTTGGGTGCAGCACGAGTAGACATAAAAGCAGCCAGAACAGCTGAGCCTGCCATCTTCCAGTTTTCGCTGCGTTCCACGCAGCGATGTAAAAACTGTCTCGTAACCCGTTGCGAGCAAGGTCACCCCAGGTTGTTCAAGACCACACCCGGCTCGCCACCCGAGTGTGATATTCTCGTCCGTACGTCCGTGCGTTACCATGTCAGATGGAGAAGAACCCGTCGCTGAGCCGACGCTGCAGTCGCTGAACGCAGATATGAGGGCCCAGTCTTCATTACTGCGAGAGTTGGCTACAGCTGTGGCACAATTGACGGCTCGTGATCGCGTTGTTGATGGAGAAGGGGCACATGGCTCCGGCTCAGGGCAGCGCTTCGCGAGACAGCCGACAGGCAGCGGGGGAGCCGCAGAGCGCCCCGACTTGCTAGAGCTAGCCCAGAGCGGCCGTGTCGGAGCAAAATCCGTGAGTGCCGAGGATGATTACCTCGCGGTGCCAGAGCTACTGCAGAGAGCAGAGTCTGGTTACGAGGCCGTTCGACCGGTCAGCCGAGTGCCTGGACTTTTCCCTTTGAGCACCGACCTAACGAACGAGTACCTCAAGCAGGATGACCGGCGTCTGCCGGCCCAGGAGGAGTACTTGTGGATGTCGTGTTTCGGGGCCCACATGGCCGCCCTTTTCGTGGCGCTCGACGAGCTACTGCCCTACGTCCCTTCCAGCAACCAGGACTTCACCCCCTACCTCGCGAGAGCCCGGAACCACGCCGAGGCCATCGACAAGGCGTTTCGATTTCGTTTGGCCTTCCTACGGAAGCTCAATGAGATCAAGCGTGTGCACGGTGACCAAGGTGTTCTGGATGTGCTGCGAGCTCAGCATTTTCAGCCTGCTTCGGAGCACCTGGGTTCCGCGATCTTTGGGGACCTCATGCGGGACTACGAGCGTCGTGTTTTCGAGGCGACCGTTGCCAGCAGCGCCAAGGCGACCGCTACTTCTCGAGTGGCGGCTGCAGCTGCAGGTCGCGGGCGTGGGCGAGGACGTGGCGGGGGACGTGGACGTGGCCGCGAAGGTGAGCACGAGTGACGGTGTGGGGCGCCGTTCGTCGGAGCTGCAGGAGCCTTGCGAGGCCACCTTTCGGTGACCGCCGCAAGGCGCACCCTTGCAACTCAACGACGGGATGAGCGCCCTGTGTCAGGACCTGACCCCCCCACCTTACAGACTTCATTTAGACCTTCCTCGGTGCGGCGCTTCTTACAGCTACAGCCGAGTGCGGCTCAACCATCCGCACACCTGCACATGGCGGCTCAACCATCCGCCTTTCTTACAACCCCATCTCTGCGTTCGTCGGTTGTTACACTACGAGTTACAACCGGTTCGCAACGACCAAATTTCGCGCGTGTACGTTACGCACGGGACAGGCGCTATGAGCGCGAAGGGCGCGCGGGGCGGCCCTCCTACCTGAACCCAGCCCCGCAAACCCGTACTGGAGCTACTGCAAACCCGTCCAGCAACTACCGGCCAACCGCCGGAAACCTAACCGCTGCTGCCGAGTACTTTGCGAACAGTAGCCGTCCCGGTGGCACTCTGTCAGTAAAACGACGCACTTACGTAATCGACGAGCCCGCAGCTATCGCTCCGTGGGCTGCGTCACTGCGATCCCGACTACAGGACGCGTTCGGCTCAGACGAGCTAGGCCAGCGGACGCTCGACCTGCTCTCCAGCTCCCTCAGCGCTCAGACCCTCAAGAGCTACGCCGGCAGGTTGGCTCAGTTCGCTGAGTTCTGCCACGACTCCGAGAACATCAGCCCGCTAGAGGCGACTACTGCTACTGTTGTTCGGTACGTTGCCTGGATCGGGGAGCGAGGGCATATCGCAGCTAAGTCGCTGCAGCCCTACTTGTCTGCCATCAACACCTTCTTCGAGCTGCACAACCTCGTCCCGATCGCCAAGGACAGCCTACACCTCACTTCGGCAAGACGTGGGTTAATGTTACGTCAGCGTCGACTGGACGCTGCCCCTTTGCGTGTCCCTCTGCCTGCGGATGTAGCTTACCGCTTCGTCTCAAAGGCCGAGCTAATTGTGTCTGCTCCTTACCCAGAGTCCCACCTCGACTACCGAGCCCTCTTGGCCTCGGTTGTCAACTTCCTGTTCTTTGCCAGGGGCCTTACTGGCGTCTCCTGTCGAGTGCAAGATGTGCATGTCGACACCTACAACATCACCCTGCAGATCTACCGCGAGAAGGGTCGCGCCGGCCGGCGGGGACCTGACGACCTGCGCGTACTTCTCCTTCCAGTGTCCGAGCACCCTCGAGTGGCACGTCTCTTGCGCTACTTCATCGACAACGTCCAGTCTGTCCCCCTGGTTACTGTTGGCTTGGCTACCACCAACTTCTGGGCTGTCAATGTGGCTGAGCAGTCGAAACCTTGGACTGCTACTACGATGTCAGACTGGTTGTCTACAGCAGTCAACCTAGTCAACGCTGTCCCCCCTGCTGGCACTTCCTGGACTTCACACAGTCTACGCAAGGGCGCAGCCTCTGCAGCAAACGCCATTGGAGCGCCACTGTCCCACATCCGCTACCAGGGCGGTTGGGCCACTAACTCTGATGTCGTTCTGGACTACATCGACCCCAACGTTCTTCCTTCTCCTGGCGCGTGGTTCTTCTTTGGACACATCGCCCCTCTCCGCCACTTCCAAGTCCAACAGGACTCCGCAGCGGTGGCCTTCCCAGTGCCTCCTTCATGACTTGGCGCTACCCCTTCTCCGTCAATCCACCGCTCTCTCCGTTCGCTCAAGACTGGCAAAACCAGACTCAACTTTGAAATGATCTAAACTAGTTTATGGGGTTTCCATCCTTGACCTAACCGCTTTTCAGCTACAAGTGCTGCGCAGTGGTACGGGAACTAGTAACTGTTGTTGCGCCCTTGTTGGGTGCAGCACGAGTAGACATAAAAGCAGCCAGAACAGCTGAGCCTGCCATCTTCCAGTTTTCGCTGCGTTCCACGCAGCGCCCCCCCTGACTCCGTTTTCCCTCCACGCTTTTCGCTAAACCTTCCTGCCAATTTCGGCTCTTGACCGTGTAAAACAGCCTGCGCGACCTGTTTGGCAAAACCAGACTCAACTTTGAAACATCCAATGTTTTTACAATGATTATTTTTGCACCACCGGCCCGGCCGGGTACTGCTGATCTTCCGCGCACCCGGGAGGTCGTCACCGCCCCCCCCCCCCCCCCCCCCCCCCCCCCCACCAGGTGCTGTGCAGCGAGGGGCAGCAGTGCACCAAGCGTCCAGCCACCGTCCGCCCCTACTCCAGTATCTGTCTCAACATGAGTGCGTATCGAGAGCTGAACCACAGCCACACGGAGGACGAGGCGCAGTTCCACGCACTGCTGCGGGAGGGCGATGGCGACGACGACCCGCCGGTGAAGAACCCCTGCCCTCCTCGTCCCAAATACGAATTCCAAGAAGCGGCGGGCCCTAAGGTAGGCGTCCATAGGGAAGCATCGTACTCACGCGCAGCTTTCTGTCCTGATAGGGTGTCGCCAGCGGCCGCTCCGAGCCGCTGTGGCTGCCCCCAGCGGTGGAGGAGGTGGGGGAGTCCTTGGAGCGAGGGGTCGGCGAGCCCGAGCCTGGGCCGGGCGGGCTGCCGTACCGCCGGCTCGGGCCGTCCAGCGACAGCGGTGATGTGTCGCCCGGGGGGGAGCGGCGCGCCTGGTGCAGCAGCTGCGGCGCGCTGGGGCTGCGCGCCCGCGGCGCCTGGGCGGCACTGGTGGCGCGGTGCGCCGCCTCAAGGGCCGACTTCAACGCCTGGCTGCTGCCGGAGCGGAGCGACACCCCGCAGGCGGAGCCCACCAGCCGCTACGTCGCACTCATTCCGCTCTCTGGTGCGCATATGCTGCCGCGTGCTAACGCCAGCCATCCTCATGTCATCGCCACACATGCCATCTTGTATGCTGATCGGCGTCTGCCTTGTGTTTCCGTGAGTGCTCGCGCAGATGACAGGCTAAAACCGCGGCGTACCAAGCTCATTGTCGGCATGCTGGTGAGGCGCTGGTGCCTGCTCGGCTGCCAGGGTGCTGCGGTAGCGGAATGCAGCGGGGCTTGCCTACTGCAAACGAGGTGTGACCGGGTGTGGTGGAGAGGTTCAGGAAGGTGGAAAAGGGGGGTGGTACCGGGAATCTGCGATGATGATGGCGCTGCAGGGACCGCTGCTTGCCGGACGCGGCACCCTCTGTCAGCCGTCAGCTGTGCCCCCATTGCCGCCGCAGATGTTGTTTGCGCTCATCCTGGCTGTGGCGGTGTTCTTCCTGGTCCCGCGGGGCGTGTCGGTAGGGCCGCATTGAGGTGCACTCGGAGTTTGTGTCGTGGAATAAGACCATGCGCACCTTCCAGCTCGGCCTTGAGGCGGAGCTGCCCATCTTCAACCCCAACTACCTGCAGGTGCGATGCTGCATGCGACCCCGCGTGCGTAAAAGCACCACATGTGCCCACAGCACACTGCGCCTCACCGCGATCCCCCACCCCCCCCATTGACGCCCTGTCTGATGCTCTCAGACAAACGTGTACGGCGTGCTCCACATCGTCTTCTATGACGCAGAGACCGGCGTGGGCGAGATAGCGCACAAACAGGTTGGCTTCCCCCAGTGTGCCCCCCCCCCCCCCCCCACTTGCTCTCCCTCCGCCGTCTGGCGGAGTTGTCTGCTGAGAGCGCGGCCTCTGCCTGGTGGACAGATACCTGCGCGTGCGCACCCCTCCGACATCCACGTGAAGATCGACGCCAGCCACATTCCGCAGAACTACACCCTCACAATTATGGAGCACTGCCTCGGGACGCTGGAGCCGCGCACGCTCATTTTTTTCCTCAAGGGGCACCTGCATGTGCGCGCCACAAATGCCCCCCCCCCCCCCCCCCCCCCCCGCCCCTTCTTCTCCTCTGGCATGCATAGATGCGCAATGCTGTCCGAAGACATTGTCCCCCCCCCCCCCCCTCTTGCAGGCGTCCTACTTTCTGCAGACGCAGCACCTTCAGGAAATCGACACGTACTTCATGATCGACTGCGTCCTGATCAATAGCGACGGGGACGACTCGCCCACGCTTGCGGCGCTGCCCGGCCACTCCTAGCTCGAGTGGCGTCATACGTCGCAGTGTGCCGGTGTTGCTGCCGGGGAAACTTAATCCGGTAGAAGGCTACTAACACGCCAGCAACGGCAGGGGAGGCGCAGGCTGAGCATTGCGCACTGTGGCGTAGGAAAACGTGCAAGCAAGGGCTCGTCCCGAATAGCGATGGTACAGCGGGAAAACAGTCCTACTGCATTACTACGGGTGTATTGTATACCAGTAGGCTCAGCCGGCTTGTGCGGTCCAGAATGTCGCCCTGTCGCCACAATCCACGTAGATCGCCACTGTCCCCAGAGGCTTTCTTTCCCTCACAAGCGCGCACTTGCAAAGTGCATACCTACCTGGTTTTATGATACAGCACTGTCATCCCCCGTATGCGATGGACCTACTATAAGCTACAGTCATCGCTCGGGTGTATTGTATACCAGAAGGCTCAGCCGGCTTGTGCGGTCGAGAATGTCGCCCTGTCGCCACAATCCACATAGATCGCCACTGTCCCCAGAGGCTTTCTTTAACTCACAAGTACGCACTTACAAAGTGCATACCTGCCTGGTTTTATGATACAGCACTGTCATCCCCCGTATGCGATGGACCTACTATGGGCTACAGTCATTCCTCTAGGGGTGGGCAGTCAAAAGGAAACCGCCCACGGTGCTCTGGTAGCGAGCAGCCGGGTGCTGCTTGGCGGGTGGCGAGGGAAGGGATATAACACGGACAACAAATCATGTTGCCTCTGGAGTGGGTGGTTGGACGGGCAGATGTTCGGATACCGGCTCGGGGCGCTGCCGCCCTGTATTGCCCTGGAGTGTTGTGACACACTTCAGAGTATCAGAGCGGGGGGTTTCCCAGAAGATCTCGCAGTTGGTCTACCGGTAGGTCGGGATTGGGCCAAGGTGGCTGATACTCATCCGCCGCCGCTCCAAGGGGGGGGGGGGGGGGGGGATGTCCTGCCAGAATGAATGGTTTGCATCAACGCACTGCCCAGGCACTAAATGGCCACCGTGATGCCATTTCATCACGGTGGCCGGTGGACTAAACAGCTGCCGGTGAATTACTTGCCTTACTTCCGCTCCTGTGGAGTGGAGTCTACGAAGCTGCCTTCATGCCTGTTGAGTCTGTGGGCATGGTGTGCTGCATATGTTGGATGCGATATTGGCATCAGTCTCCTACAATCCTATTTACATCACCATGTAGTTAACCAAAATACCCACGTCTGGTTAATCTGATATGATCACGGATGACACAGGCATACCGTACCCGCGCTTTGGACTCGCGGTACATCCTTGTTTTTGACCCCCTCGCGAAGAGCGAAACTATTTTTATCTGGATGAACATCACCCACGAATACCACACGGATATTTCGACTCATCTCAAAAGAAGTCGACATTTTCGACCCGCCAACCCATCCAATTAAATGTTACGGTACTGGTACATAGCTAATACACCGGTACATGCAAGTCCCCCCCCCCCCCCCCCCCCTTGCCACCGCACACATCTCTGTACATGCATGTATGAATGATGTACATGTACCCGCATTCACACATGCTGATGAGAGGGCCCACCGCAGGCGAATAAACTTGATGGAAGGCTGCAGGTCAGGCAACCTATACACTGAACGAATACGATATTCAAAATGATGCTTGCCCCTCAAGCTGTGCTACCCGGGTAGGCCTTTCTGTGGCCTAGAGACCACGCTGTTGAGACACTGCGTGGGAAATGCGTGCTGCCGCACCGGCTCACACACTAGTGTGAAGGTACGGGTATGTGTGTTGCATCGCTGCCTGGCTCGTGCTAATAGTACATAGTAGTACATGCCAGTAGATAAGTGCTTCCAGTCATGCACCTATAGGCCCGATCCGCTGCACTATACGGGTACCCGTACGGCAATAAAGCTCACCGCCGAAAAATCGACGCTTCGCTGGAAAATCCATAGGCGCCAAAAAGTGCGCGCGCGGGCTTTTTATTAGTTCCACGGAAAGGGCGGGGTATACCTGCCCATAAAAGTCTTGCCCCCTTTGTCAAGCATCAATCGTATATTCGCCCATTATCAGCCCTCGCCGTTTTCGGCCGCGCCCTTTCCATGTGCCCATACGTGAACATGACATTATGCGTGGGGGCAGCCCTTAGTGGCGTTTGTTGTGCTCTCGTTATGGTATAAGCCCTATGTGCTGTGCGTGTCATTGTTCAAATTGGCAACGAATTTGATAACCTAATGTCACGAGGGCACAATTTTTTACATAGCAAGTAGTATCTTGTATGTGTACGGCTGCGCGCCAAGAGTTAGCTCTACCATCGCGGGACACCTTCTGATCTTCACAAAGGCGCTCTCTCCCTGCGGCCGTCGGCATGCAAGCAAGTGAGCGGTTCCCGCGGCGAAACGGCCAAATAATACTAAAATTACTGATTGCTCCAAAACCAGCCCACCTACATCTGTTGTCCGCATTCAATGCACCCTTGGTAAAGCCGGGCATCGGCTCGTACTGCGTAGGGGTGCAGCCCCCGAGTCAGCGGGTGCGTGGTTCCAGTCATCTGCTGGGGCAACGTCCAGGGTATGTCAGTGGTAGGGCTCGCTGGCCATCAATACGCGCCCATATTCTGCTATCGCGGGCTGCGCCTAGCGGGCCCCTATGCGGGGGAAATCCGCCCGCGCGGACTGAGCGAGTACATCGCCTTTTTATGAAAATGCGGGTCGCGCGGTAAGCCAATGTGTTCGGGTTATTGTGTTATAGGGAGAACCTAAAATATTTGCATCGCCCCGGCCCCCCTACTACCCCTCGGTTATCTTTCCACCGAGGGGCCCCGCATGATTCGAACTTGTGCAGAGCGGAATCATGAGCGTACGTAACAAGCAGCCCCCCCCTCCGCCACCTATCACATCCTCAAGCCGTTGATGAATATTCTAGTTACTTATACAAGTGCGCCACTATATCACTAAGCGGTCGGCGCCGCATGTGCTAACGCGGCGACACGGACCGATACGTACATGGCAAGACTTACAAGGGGGGTGACTGTTAGTAGAGGTTTTTGCACGCATTGGGGTCAATATGGGGCCTCACGAAAATGGCCGAACATGGCACATCCAAGCAAGTGGCGTCTCGTAGACTATCAAATGAAAGACGTCCATGGTGATGGCTCACCCATACTCACCCGGGAAGATGCCCAAATCGTGCTTCAAATACACCTGCCCACTGACAGAAGTCTTGCCCCTCTTGTCAAGCATCAATCGTATATTGGGGCAAATCAACCCTCGCCTTCGTTTTCGGTCGCGCCCTTCCATATGCCATACGTGAACATGACATCATGCGTGGGGCCAGCCCTTTGTGGCGTTTGTTGTGCTCTCGTTGTAAAAGCCATATGTGTGCGTGTCATTGTTTAGGGTTAGCAATGAATTTGATAACCCAATGTCATGAGGGCACGAATAGCGCGTATAGCACGTATATGCGTTCTATGTGTACGGCGGCACGCCACGAGTTATCTCTACCATCGCGGAACACCTTCACAAAAGCGCGGTCTCCCTGCGGCCGTCGGCATGCAAGCAAGTGAGCAGTTCCCGCGAAACGGCCAATACATACTACTACAATTACGGACTGCTCCAAAACCAGCCCACATTTAGCTGCTGCTGTCCGCATTCAATGCGCCCTTGGTAAAGCCGGGCGTCAGCCCGTACTCGCCTTCGGCGTCCGCGATGAAATGGGTGAGTATCTTCGTGCTGCGGCGGGCACGTCGTAACGCGCCGTACGCCGCGGCTAGGTCTGAGGGTGGCGCTCGCCGGATGGTGTCGACAGAATCGGGGCCGGCACAAAGCTGATGCCATAGCGGCAGGGTGCTGTAGCCGCTGACCTCGTAGCGAGCGTCGTGTGAGTACCGGGCTCGTTTAGCTGCCCGTGAGAGGCCGCGGCGCTGACCGCGGGCGAAGAGGGTTAGCGTGGCAGGTCGGGGAGGCCGCGCCATAAAGGGGGAGTCGGTGTAGACTCGGGATGTAGATGTTGAATGACATGGTAGCGCCAGAGGGATTGACCCCGGCGAGGGTAAGGGGAGGATGACGGCTTGCGCAGGAGGGTCAGTGGTGAGCGAGTCCCGCTCATGCCAACGACTCCAATGCAGCGGTGAAAAGCGCGCCCGTGGGCGTGCCCTCGAAACGCAGCTGCCGGGGGGCGGCACGGCCGCGGAGCACCCGCCCAGCATTCGGCCTTGTCGTCATTGACGACCGAAGAGGGCTCAACCTTCGCCTTGCCCTTGCTAGAGTCCTTGCTGGCGTCCTTTGCAAGGTGGCTCGTGGCGCCACCACCTCGCGCCCCGGGCACGTAGTCTTGAAGTTTTCGCGGCTGCCGCGGCCACCGTCCCGGTCGCGGTCGTTGCGCCGGAAGGCGGCGCCGAAGCGCTGGCGGGCGGAGGTTTTCGCGGCGCTCGCGATGGTGGTGTCGTAGACTCGGTCCTTGTAGAGCTCCAGTAACTCGGAGAACTTGGGTGACCCCGTGTTCTCGGTACCGGGGCGGAAGTAACGCTCCCGTACGACATCGAGCGCGAAATTGTCGCCGTGGTGCATCTGTGTGTCCAAGTGCTTGCGGAGGTACGCCAGACGGAACCCATGGCCGTCGTCGATGGCCTCCATGCTGTGGACGACGGCCTCAAGCCGCTGCCCGAAGGCCGGAGTAATTCCGTCGGTGACGCATGCCGCTACCAACAACTTACGCAGCTCGATGGTCGAGCCGGCGATGAAAGCCCCGTAGCACGCGGCATGGTAATATTCATTTGTTGCTGGCTGGAGGCGAGGGTTACCAAGCAGGTACTCGAGCACACAGTCGAGGGCTATGGGGAAGAGCCCGGGGCGTCGCAGACTGTCGGCAACCCATTCTCGAAACCGGGCCAAAGCCGTAGCGAGGGCGGATGGGGTTTCCAACCAAGGTAGTGCGATTCGCTCGAATGGGCGAAGGGCGCACGGACGTTCTGGTCCTTACCACTGGGACTTGTTCCCGCCCGGAATGGCGTCCTCTTCACCGCCGGTTGCCGGTTGCCGGTTGCCGGTTGCCGGCGGCATAGGAGTATCTTGAGTGATGAAGAACTTCGAGAGCTGCTTTGGGATGAGTTGCTTCAATCTTATATCGTCCGCCTTCCGACGCGCCGCCGCGATGGGGTCTTGCTCAGTAGCTGTCGTTCCGACGCCCCCGACAGCCGCCGCCTTGCCGGCGTCGACAATCTTGGGGGCGGTAGGTTATCCGCTGCCAGTCATCGCAAAGGCGTTGTCGGGGAGAGAGCCGCGTGGGGAAGAAAGAAAAGAACAACCTTGGCTTGACCTGGTCATGTGGTAGCAGCGCGAGCGGAGGGTGGAAGGTTTAGTATACCGTTTCCGAGGGCCTTAGCACTTTGCACGGTACGAAACCGCGAGTTAGTGTTGTGCATGCAGGAGGCCAGCACAAAACTAAGAGAGTGGTCCCGTCTAGCGGACGATGATGGTTTATAAGATTTGATGGGTACGGGGTGACCACCGTTTTCGCCGTGGGCGGCACGCATAGTGCCGTTACATCGGCTTTTCGGTGCTACAGCACCAGTGCCAAAGCACCGGTGCTAAAGCCCCAGTACTACTGGTGTCAACCCCGCATATACCCTAGGTGCATGGAGGGGAAAAGGAAACCCCAAGAATACAGCTCTAAGCAAAACACCCCGCCGGCCTCAAATCCCTCGCATGTGAGAGGCCGATGGAGGCGTCACGTGACGCCCCGAGTGTATATGATATGGCATGGCGCGGCGGGGTCCTTCCCCCCCTGCACGACGCGTTGGATTTACTGGCAATTAATGGGATTTTTCCAGTTATGGCGTCGGGCCCTCCTTCACATTGCAACATGTATCGATCGCACTCCCGAAATGCCTTTCTCCGCGGGGGCTTGCCCCGACTCGCAGTACTTGAATGGGCCGATGCCCAAACAAGTAGGGCGGACCTATCGTGGTCATCAATGCCGGGTATTTTGATATGGCAGTGTTTTAGACTGTGATCCAACAGTGATCCAACGCGGCGCGAGTTGTTAGTTGCAGCGAGTCTCTGCTTGCGTGCATGGTACCTTGGACGGCATTCTCTCTGGCGGAGTGCCAACGGCCAAGTTTGATGCGTCTGCCCGTGCTCATGCATTCCGCACCCTATTATGCTGCTGCTTCCACCGCGCAATTATTGTAGTGGACGTTTCCTATTGCTTGCCTTTTTGGGTGACTTCCTGATCACCTTTTGCAGCTAGCTCATGCAAATATATATCTAACAGCCATTGGAAATTCTATCACAAGCCATTAATTAGTCTGGCAGAATGCTTCGGCAAATTGTTTTTTCTTACATCAGTGCAATCGGCAATTTTCTTATTTACGAAGCGTCGCCCACCCACTCCTGGGATTTGTTCCGTAACCGGCTCGCTGCATGAACTGCCGCCGTCGTAGTCGCCATATAGACGCTGCAAGGGTTTCACTGTTGCCCAAGTCCTGTCCCGGGGGCGAAAATAAATCAAATCCACCGCCAAAAGCAGTACGAGGTACCAATACAACAGTTCAACACAGCAGGAAGCCGCCAGCTAATATATAATAAAGCAGCCCGCATCCGATGGCACTCCCACGGGCACTCCAGCCTCCAGACAAGTACCGCCTGCTGGAACAGTCGCTGTAATACATGTATTCATAAGTCGAACACTCCGGTACATAATTTACACACGCCCCTGCTGACCGAGTCCACCCCTGAAACCTGCAACCGCGCCGCCTCCTCAAACGCGGCTGCACCGGCTGCAAGCGTTTGAGATCACCGTCACAGGAGCGGATCATCGCCGCCGCGCCGCCGCGCCGCCCGGCCCGGCCCGGCTTTATTTCACTCCTATGCAGAGTAACGCCGGCGCGGAGCCTATAGGCGCTAAGCGCAGCCGCCAGGTAAGCGAGGCGGAGACCCAGATTCAGGAGGCCGCAGCTGAGGCGGAAGATTCGTTCCAGCAGGGTGGCGAGGCGGGCGAGGAGCAGGTGAGCCCTGCCTGCGGGTGGCCGCGGCCATAGGCACTGCTGGTCGGCGCCAACCGCGCAAGCAAGCAGCATGAAAAAGTACCGGTATAGCAGGTCGTCGCTACGGGTACCGGTACAGAATACTGTAATACCGTCGGCCCAGCTACAGTAGCGACTAATACCATTACTGCATCAGCTCAAGGCTCGTAAAATAAACCCTCATGATTAATATTATAACACCTTTTATTGCCCAGCGCGGACAGGCGTGCTGCGCTTAATTAGCGCTCCAAGTAGCCCCCTTCCTCTTGGCAGCTCACTCTTCCGCGCTTCGCCCTCTGTGCCGGCAGCAGGACGGCGAGCAGGGGACGAAAAAGGCGCACGTAGAGACGAGCTGCATCCGCGGGACGGCGATGCCCCACCGCCCGCGGATCGGCCCGCAGTACCAGGCTCTCGTGCCTACTTGGACAGGCCCGCCCGCCGCCGCTCGCACGGAGCGCAGTGCCGCTGTGGAGGCGAGTACACGCCGCCCAGCTGAGGAGGACCAACAGTAGCTTAGCCTGGGGACGAACGGAGCACAGAGCCCACAGCAGAGGGGCACTTGGCTTGCCCGAGCTGCCATCAGTTAGCCCAGCAACATCGACACGCTGAGCTTGGGGCCTGCCAGCTTGCCGGCAGCAGCTGCGGTGCAGACCCGTAAGGAAAAGGCAAGTCTAAATTGAAGAAAGCCAGGCGGGGCCGCGATGTTTGGGCGGCGGCGGCAGAACAGCAGATTCTCGCTGCTGCTGCTGGAGGAGGGCGAGGAGTATGTGAAGGACTGGGTGGCGCACTGCCAGTGGCCGGCCGGGGTGACAGGCAACTGGCAGGGGAAGCCCAAGCTGGAGGGCCGCCTGCGGCTGTGCACCAAGTCGCTCATGTTTGACGCGGACGACTCGCGTGTGCCCATCGTCAGGTGCCCCCCCCCCCCTCCCTTCCCCGACATCTGACCCGCTGTTGATCCGGCCTGGCGAGCCCAGCTGAAGCCGGGCAATGGGGGCGTTGGCGGCAGGCTGCCCTTCCGGAGTGCCACCCGGCTGGAGGCCAGCAGCGATCGCACCTTTGTGTTTGAGTGCACGGCAGTGGTGAAGATGAAGCAGGCATGCGCGGACGCGCCGTACCAGTTCCTGAAGGGCGACCTCACGACGTGGTACTTCAGCCTGGCGTACGACACGATGGAGGGGTTCATGCCGCTGGCACAGGAGCAGCTGGCCGCCAGCCGGCTGCCCTGGCAGGACGCAGAGGGCATCATGAAGGTGTGCCGTACCCTTCCGTGCCCCCCCCCCCCCCCCCTCTCATTCGCGCATCCCTTCCTGGTGCAGCCCCATTTGACCTACCCACCCCCTGTGCGCACCAGAGGATGGTGCAGATGAGGGAGGACGCCATGGAGTTCGACAGATCGGAGCTGGTGGACTTCAACGAGCGCATCTGCTACGAGGTGCGGCCATGTCAAGAGGGCTCCGCGTCTGGAGGAGGCCCCCTCTCCCCCTCTGCGCCCCTTTGCCCTCCCCCCCGACAACCCCCCCCCCCCCCCCCCCCCCCCCCCCGCTGCTGGGGGTCCTCATATCCCCGGCTCATGGGTGGCAAAAAAGGGGGAGCCGAGGCAGCCGCTACCCCATGCTTCTCTCCCGTGTAACCTGCCCTGCCGTGCAGGGACCCGCCGCGCAGCTGACGCCGCTGGTGAAGGAAGCGGGGCGGCTGGTGATCACCGACCAGCGCGTGTACTTCCAGCCAATGCACAACATCAGCGGCGGTGCGCGCGTGCGGTCGCACCCGCTTCCATACGTGGTGACCGTCGCCCGGCGGCGGAGCTCCCTGCGCCACATTGGTGCGCCCCGCGCCGCTGTTGACACTGCAATTCTCAGAACAATTCCACAGTAGGTTAACCATAACGTACAAAAGACCCAATGCAACGTTAATGTAATCAAAAACATCACGTAGGAATGCTTGCAGACACAGGTTGTGGATCCTACAAGTTGACTGGTTATATGATATTATTACTAAACACATCATTTTCGGTTTTTATTCATCACGACGTAGGCAGCTGAGCACGCGGTGGTGGTCTGGCAGGCCTCGAGGTGTTTTTCCTCGACCCGGCCGACACTCGGATGGGCAACGTGACGGGCGGCCCGACCTGGGATGCGCCCAGCGCATTCTTCGCCTTCCGCAGCCACGAGGTGCGGCCCGGCCTGGCCACCTGTGACGTCAGCGTAGCCTCCCAACCGCCCCTCTGGCTGGCACTTGATCGGCTGACAAGGCACCGCAGCACCTGGCAAAGGGCGCAGGGCGCGGCTGCTGCCTCTCACCGGTGGTGACACGGTGTGCAGGAGCGAGAGCGCGCCGCGTGCATCACCCTGCGGCAGCCCAGCATTGGCCGCGCGCTTCATGCGGGACAGGAGTCGTCCGCGGCGGCCGCCAGCCTGCTTGAGGTGCTGCTGCATGCCCTGCGTTGCGTGTGCTAGCGAGGGTTATGTATCGGTTCCACGCAATGCCGCTGTGCCAGGAGTAAAGGTGGTACGCTAAGCGTGTGTTGCTCGAGTACTGTGCGAGTCACAGCCATTAATGTACACACTGTTGTACCCCTCTATTGGAGTGTCGACAGTGCGAATATCGAAATGACTCTATACAGAGGGAGCGCGTCATGTTTTAAGGGCTCATCCGCCCATAGGACACAATTGCGATGTTCATAGTACGGATCTTTGATGCATCCGTATGATTACGCGTTTGCATTGAATACTTCACCATAATGAAAAGTTTATCTTAATAAACACTTGATTGATTTTGTATTAAATACCGATGGGGTAAACATAGCCAGAGGGCCACTTCAAGCCGCTGATTCCTGAACCTCACTCATATTACCCCAAGTCATCCCTGGGACAAATCTGATGCACATGCATGCATGCATGCATGTGTGTGTGTGTGGGTGTGTGTGTGTGTGATCGGGATTGTGATTGTGATTGAGAGATGGCTGACCTAAGGCACTGAGTTCCGGGTGTGCGCCGCGGGCAGGCGGACAGCAAGTGGCTCAGCAAGGTCACCGCGGCATGGCAGCAGGCGCGCATCAGCAACATGGAGTACCTGCTCTTCCTCAACCTTGCGGCCGGCCGCACCTTCAACGACCTCACGCAGTGGCCTGTCTTCCCCTGGATCCTGCGGGACTACACCTCCAAGAAGTAAGCCTCAGGCGCAACCGCACTGCCGCTGCCGCTGCTGCTACTGTCTTTGCTGAATCCCCACTCATTTTTAGTGCTGAAGGTGCCTAATCTGGCATGGTATGGTTAAACATGCCCTGCCCGGAGGCCTGGGGGCTGCTCAATGGCATCATCCGACCCGAATCGGGTGTCTGGCTGCGGCCCTGCGCTGTCTATGTATTCTTATTGTTGGCCTAGCAACGCCCCCTTCCCCCTTCCGGCCAAAGGCCCGCCTTCCATAACGCTCTGCACGTGAACCACACACACACACACCGTGCGCGCGCGTGTGTGCGCGCATACGTGTGACCTCCAGCTGTTCAGCCATATCATGTCATTCATGGATGGCGTGTGCACTGAGAGTGATCATTGCAGCGTGCCGCAACATGCAATTGACAAGTTGTGTGTGGGCTTCAGGTTGGACCTTAACAACCCGGAGATATACCGAGACCTGTCCAAGCCCATCGGCGCGCTCAATGCAGACCGCCTCAATATGCTGCGGCAGCGCTATCATGACATGCCCACCGGGGACGGCTTGCCAGAGGTCAACGCCACCTCCTGCCGAAACTGCAACAGTCTTCTCTTTGTTTTCCGCCATTAAGCACACGTCTCTAAGTCGTTTGTCTATTGCCTGCGATTGGGCACATGCAATCAGCCGCATGGCCAATGCAGCTATGACTGTCAACATCATATCTTTGAAAAGACACGCAGTTGTTCCTCCTGCCTTGCTGCTGACAACTCACTCCCCCTTTCACCATTGGTTGCTTTTTACAGCCGTTTCTGTACGGCACACACTACTCCACGCCCGGCTACGTCATGTTTTGGCTGGTGCGCGCTGCGCCGGGCCACATGCTGCGCCTGCAGAACGGCCGCTTTGACTCAGCAGACCGCCTCTTCTTTGACCTTGCGGAGACGTGGGACAGCGTCTCAGGCAAGAACCACGCGGATGTCAAGGTGAGCACTATCAGCTGCTAATGATGCCACCAGTCAGTTAAGCTAAATAAGATTATGTATTGTGTGAGAATATGTCACGAATACACCACAACCAAAGTCTTGCCGGAATGTGGCAAACTCGTCATCATTTTTCGGACCAGCGGGCCCAATTTGATGGTCATTTCTGTTCTGTTGTTCAATGTACGAGTAGACCATACGATCCCTTCTCGGCGCCATCATCTCACAGCAGCAGCTGACCCGGCATTGATCTCCAGTCATTTTTGGTACCGCTCAGGAGCTCATCCCCGAGTTTTTCTTCCCTGACTCGGCGTTTCTCTCCAACCGGCACAACCTGGCGCTGGGCATGCGGCAGAACGGGCAGCCTGTGGACGACGTCGCGCTGCCGCCCTGGGCGTCATGCCCCGATGACTTCATCGCCAAGCACCGCGCTGCGCTGGAGAGCCCGCACGTGAGCACGCACCTTCACAAGTGGATCGACCTCATCTTCGGGTACCGGCAGCGCGGGCGGGAGGCGCTGGAGGCAGACAACCTGTTCCACCCGCTCACCTACGAGGGCGCGGTGGACCTGGATGCGGTGTCCGACCCGGTGGAGCGCAACGCCCTGGAGGTGGGTGCTGCTCGTGGTTTCATCACCCGCAGGACACCCTTGACGTGTGCCGCCCAGCTGCCGATGACTGCATGCGGCAAGGTCGGCAACATGCGGCAATGATGGCCGCTGAAGAACCATCAGCAGCCATCACACAGCTTCCCCAAAGAGCGCGCATCTGTATGTCATACCTTAGGGCATACGTGTCTTCTCATAGTGTGTAGTTATGTATCTAGCATTCATATTATATTGTATAGTTTTAGTGTATAGTACAGTGTTAGTACATAGTCTAGGGCTACAGCCAGGCACCCAATTCGGTCAGGTGATGCCCTTTATTAGCAACCCCCAGGCCTCGGGGCTGAGCGCGTTTAACCATACCATACCATACCATAGTGCACAGTATATTATATATAGCATTTATATATGTAGTTTAGCAATGATCATATGTGTATGTATGCTGTGACGTGCATATACCCTTATGTATGTATATGTATATTCATACGTGTATGTCTATGTATATTTTGTACGTAGAGGCGGGTGCAAGATTAAGAACTGGCCTTCTACCTGCCAGAGGTCAAATATAGATAAAACATAGCAGTACTAAAGGGTGTGTTTTTACAGGCTGCATGCAAGCCCAATTTCACGCTTGTTATATAGGTTTGTATGGATGCACATGGCTATATGTATGTATATGAAGTAACTTGACAGTTGAATCAGCGATGCGTCGATTTTTCAGAAAATTTTAAAAGAGCGGGTTCTATATCACTGGCCTACAGTTCCATGAATTGCATTGCCAGCGCTTTGAAGTACCAGCAGCGAGCGTTTGCATTGCCAGCGCTTTGAAGTATCAAGAGTTTTTTTTTCCCTTTTTTAAATACCAGCAGCGAGTAGCGAGTACCAGTACCAGCACCAGCAGTACCAGCAGTACCAGCAGCGAGTAGCGAGTACCAGTACCAGTTCCAGAAGTTCTGGGGAACTGCCCTTTTTGTAATTCACACCAGTACCAGCAGTACCAGCATCGAGTAGCGAGTACCAGTACCAGCAGCGAGCGTTCGCATTGCCAGCGCTTTGAAGTACAGGTAATCCTTACTCGCTACCAGTTTTTTCCATTACCAGCAGCGAGTAGCGAGTACCAGTACCAGTACCTCCCAACCGTGAGATCGTATTCGGACGGCTGTGTACTTAAGGACCGTGGGCGGGTGGGTGGGTGGATTATATTATTTAGTAGTACATTCCAGTAGATAAGCGCGTTAGTCATGCACCTATAGGCCCGATCCGCTGCACTATACGGGTACCCGTACGGCAATAAAGCTCACCGCCGAAAAATCGACGCTTCGCTCTGGATAATTATAGTTCTATACGTGTATGATAATATATCCGTGTTATATTATCCGTGTTTTGTGAAAGTGCCTGTTTTGAGTTGAGATAGTATATTTGTGGCGGGAGGGGGGGGGGGGGGCAGCATCATGAGCAATAGAGCACTGCATGCTCTTGTGCCCTGGGCTAGATAGGAGGCTGTGAGCTGGGCTAGGTAGGACCGTAGCAGACTGTGCAGCGTCTCCTGGGCTAAATGGGCCTTGGGGTGATTTCATTGCGACTGTGGACATGCGACCTATGACACAACTGACACCTCACCCCACGCACCTCTCCGTCATCGCACGTACAGGTGCAAATCAACGAGTTTGGGCAGACGCCGGCGCAGCTCTTCACCCAGCCGCACCCGCCGCGCATATGCGCGTCGCCGGCGCTCAACATTGACCGCATCTACCAGGCGCAGGGGCGCAGCTCGACCGGCGGCGGAGAGTGCAGCCGCGCGCTCAGCCTGGCGCTGCTGTCCACCATGATCGCGGTGGCTTCCTCTACGCAGCAGCAGCAGCAGCAGCAGCAGCAGGGCGGCCAGGCCCTGGTGCAGCTGCCGCGGGGGAACAGCGGCGCGCTGCCTCCGGGCTCACCCGCCACGAGCGTCACCAGCGCCGGCGACCCGTCGCCCGGCGGCTCTCCCGCACCCGCCGGCTCTCCCAGTCCGGACGGCGGCGGCGCGCCGCTAAGCCGTGTGACAAATGCCATGTCTCGGCTGGGATCCGGCATGTCCCCTGCCGGCTCAGGAGACGTCAGGTGGGGGCCCCAGCCGCATCTGCCAAGCTGGGGGCGGGCTTTCTCGCGCCCCGCACCTGAAAATCGCCATCATATGTCCAGTCGGCGTACGTTGAGCCTTTGTGCCCCAAATTATTAATTCCGCCGATGTCTACTGTCACCCTTTGCGGTTTATTGACCTTAACCTTGTTAATTCGGTTGGCGGCCCCCCAAAATAATGACGAAGCGTTTTGCACGATTGAGTCGGAGATTCCGGTCTAATTTAGTTGTGTTTTCTGCTAGATTGTCAGACAGATGTAGAATGGAGTCAAAACAGTGACACGCAACGAATCCAAGATGTGGTTACGGGTGGATTCCATGTTTAATCCATTGAGGTGGCTGCTAGTATCCCATTTGTCCCACTGAAGAGTGGTGTCCAACTCGCCGACGCGCAGACTAATAGTTCGAGACCAGAATAAGAATCATTCAGACGACGATAGTCCACACATAACCGAAGTGATCAATCAGCCTTTCTAACAAAAAAAATAGGCAGGTTACCAAATTCAGACTGGCTAGGACGAACAACTCCGGCGTCCATTGCTGATTTTAATTGGCAATCCCACTCGGCACGTTCAGCCGGAGACAACCGATTGAGACTTTGTTTCTATATTGGACCAGTACGGTCAATTTTATGGTCCCATGTTGATGCTGCGGAGCACTATCAACCGGTTTCAAAACATCCCGAAATTCATGATCTGAGATTGTACAAATAGACTCCTTTTCTGTGATGGTGACGTCCATCCTATTAAACTCCCCTCCTTGGCGTGGCCAATGTCAGGCCTGCGGCAGCCGGGGACGCGGCCGCCAGCAACAGCTTTCTCAGCAGCTGGTCCAGCAAGCGCCTCAGCAGCCTCAACAGCCTGAAGGACGCCTTCGGCATGCGCATCGGCCAGCGGCGCGCGGAGCAGCAGCAGCAGCTGGCGGTAGGCTCGGCCGGCGCGACGTCCCCCGCCAGACCGAGCAACGGGGCGGTGGCGGCGGCATCAGAGCCAACGCCCGCTGCACTTCCTCTTGCAGATGCGCCGGCAGAACTCGCCTCCCCCTCCTCATTGACGGCCGACTCTCCAGAACCGGCACCCCGCACTCCACCGGCCGCTGACGCTGGCCCCGAGCTGGGCTCGTACACGCGCGACCCGGCCACGGGGCGGCGCTGCGTGGTGGTGCCCCTGGCATCGCCGGAGCGCGGCCGCACGCTGCAGGCGTCGGCCAGCCTGGAGCCCTGGGGCGCCGACCTGCCGGCGCGGCTGAGCCTCGCGCGTGAGATCCGCGTGCAGCGGGAGCCGCTACATGCCGTCGCGCTCAGCGGCGTCGCTGGCGGCACCGTGTACTGCGCGGGGGCCAACGCCACGCTGAAGGTGCCCCCCCCCCCCCCCTCCCCCCCTCCCCTTCACCCCAGACCATGCTAGTCCCCCTGGGAGCTGTTGGCAGATGCACAGAGGACTCTTATCTGCGCTGTATTGGTGAAACTGTGTTTCCTGACGTACTCACTCCATGTTGATATAATTGACAATCGAATCATGCGCTGCCCGTTTCACTTGTTTTCCTATACATATAGTGCACTGCGGGTGAGAACCTGCTCTGCCTGCCAGAGGACACGTGTACACGAATCTGTAGCGAATGTTCTTACAGGTTGCACGCAAGCCCAGTTCAAGGTGTATATAAGTGTTCCTATAAGTGCGTCGGTACCCGTCAGTCATGGTACCCCATACATGCACGGCTGGCGCTAACCGCCTTGCCCTTCCCCCGTTGTGAATTGGCGCCGCTCCCTTGCTTGCAGGCGTACTCCATCGAGTCGGGCGCCCTGGTCCGCGCCACCCGGTGCGGCGACATCCCGCTGTCCTCCCTTGCGCTGCTGCCGCCCGCGAGCCGCCCAGGCGAGGGCAGCGGCGCGGTCGCGGGCCACCCCACCGTGCTCGCCGGCAGCTACGACAACCGATGCTACGCGTACAGCGTGGACTGGGGCCGGCAGCTGGGTAGCTGGCCTGCGCATGACGACGCCGTGTCGTGCATGAAGCTGGTGCGGCCTGCGGGCGCGCCCTGCAGCCTGCTCACAGGTGCGCTGCCCCCCCCCCTCCCCCTTGTTTGTCCTCGTCGCCCCTACACGACAGCGGATTTGCACCGATACGCCGCATACCCAGGACGCGGCAGCTGCAGCACTACATCAACTTGATCTGGTTTTGCAGCAGGCAGTGTGCATATCACGTCTACTTATGTGGTGTAGCTCAAGCACGACAGCCGAATAAATATGCGTGCATCCGGATCCGAAAGTCTGGATAATCCGCTTGGCCAATCTTCCAATCAACAGAGACGGAAATGTATTGGAGCGTAAACGGCGCGGGCGTACACAGATATACATACCGACATTCACAGACAATTTCACACTCAGAACCAAAAAAAAGAAAGAAATTGTCTGCGTGTCGATTTCCGATCATTTTGCAGGTATATTCCATGAAATCCGTTGCAAAAGTGTCCCCGCCCCTAAGCGATTTTCGTACTATCAACGGTGCAAGTAATGTACTGCATAAGCGTCACGCATCAGCATGACTTGTACAGGTACCGGAACTCGTACAGGCAATGCCGTATCATCGCGGATGACGGGTGCTCGCGCGGCAGTAAGACGGTGTATAGGATACTTTAATGTGGGAGGGGGGGGGGGGGGGGTTTCGCCCGGCTCACTGTAAGTTTGTGGTAACATCGTGTTACATCCGTCCACCTAGGGACTATGAAAGGCGGGCATTTTCTGAGTGGATAGGTAGGGGTACCTTGTGGTTGACGATGTCCGCATATGTTGTAGCTGGCAAGCGCAGTGCGCCCCACATGCCAAGCGGGCACGTCTTGCACTGGTAGTCGTCCACCAGGGGCTGCTTGAAGTACTGCCTCATGTAGCCCCCCCCTCGATGGTGTGGTTGTCAATGACGCGGCGCAGCTCGGGGTGCTTATTGATTAAGCTGGAGCCCAGCTTCAGAGATTCCATAGTTGGTCGATATCCTCCAGACGCTTGAGGAGTGCCTGCATAGATTGGCTGTATGCATGAGTTTGTGTCTGAATGCGCTAGCCAGCCCACATAAGACGCTGGAATATGCCGTCACCAGTGGATATGACAGGGCGACACTGGCCTCATAGCTTTTCTGGAAGGTAGATATTATTATTATTGCCGCGCGGGCACCCCGTAGCAGTAATGGTACGGGGGTACCAGGCGTAGATCCCCAGTGGAGCGGCAGCAGCTTGCTCGTGCTGATGTCGGTGCTTGACAAGTGGTACCTCGTTCCGTACGTGCGGAGAGTGCTCGCGAGGCCCGGCTCGTGTACTTGGCGGTGGCGGTACATGACCCATCTAGAACCCCGAAACAATCGATGCTACCTTGACGTTACGGACACCGATCTAGTGAGTGTAGCAGTGACACTGCTAAAATTCTTGACAGTAACATGCTTGATGCGATCGTCAGTGCACACATCTCAGCGCAGCGGCCGTGGTGTTGGCGGCGGCGGCGCTGGGCCTGACCCCCGGCTGACCGCGGCCCGCCCGCAGGCGCCTGGGACTGCTCGGTCAAGCTGTGGCGCCTGGGCGAGGGCCGCCAGCCGTGGACGGGGCAGGGCTGCCTCGGGCGGGCCGAGCGCGAGCTGACGGACCACGACTCGGCGGTCGTCTTTCTGGACGCCGACCTGTGCGGGCGCATGGTGCTCACCGGCACGGAGGAGGGGACTGTCACGCTCTGGGACGTGCGGCAGCAAGCGGCGGTGTGGCAGGTGCGGCTCGCCGGTGTCACAGTGTCGGCATTGGTGTTTGCACACATGTGGGAATATGTATGTACATACATACTGACACACGGTCTCACAGCAAGCCCACTCAACCCAGAGGTATATATCGCGAGCTCTGTGTCGCAGCTTGAAGTGGAGCTGTGACCTGTCAGGCTGTCCTGTGGGTTAGAGGCGCCGTATGGTCGATTCATGGAATCGACGTCAGCTCGCGCGGAATGCACAGCCACATCCGCACACTCGTACAGCATTTCCCCAAACAACCTGTAGCATTGCTGTAGATGGCATGATGATAGCGCAAATCCATACAAGTCCGGGCGTTCCACCCGTAGATACGCGCTGTGTACACTACAGTGTTGAATTCAGTTTTTTTTTCATACCCTGTTTTATTAATTGTTACATGAGCTTGTTGAATTCAGTCAAACATGCCTGGACTGTGGGAGAATTGCACCGTCGACTCCGGCCGTATTCCGTTTCCGGGCGGACTTGAATGGAGAATTCACGGTCGATAAAAGCCGGCCGGGAGGTGTTTCCCGGCGCATACAAGCCTTCCGGCGATAGGCCGCGCTTCGCGCGCCGTCTCATCGGGCGGCGCCTATTCGCCGGACGGAAACACCTCCCGGCGCCAGCTTTTTTTTTCCCGCCCCCGGGACAGGACTGGCACCAGTGAAACCCTTGCAGCGCCTTTACGACGGCCGTTTCGGCAGCAATCCAGCTACGGACAGCCCTGGGTAGGCGGCGCTCCGTTGTAGTCAATGAGTAAATTGCCGGCCTGCTTGTATCTTCCACATATGTATCCCGATGCTGCCTCAGTATCACCACTGGATGATCGCTCAGTTTATATGGGCATCGCACTGGCGTACGCGTGCCCATTCACTTGTAGAACCCCCTCGGTTGTGAAGCAATATGGGGCTTTTCATGTCAGCTGATATTTGCTCCCAAATGAGGTATTTTTAAAACATTTTCGCCATGTATAATCTTATTAACATTCACGCCGGTGTTCGCGTAGGTTTCTGACGAAATCAAAAAGTGACCGTCAGCCATTAGTTAGTCGCTGAAATAATATGGGGCTTTTCTGTCAGCTCCCAAATAAGGTATTTTTAAAACATTTTCGCCATGTATAATCGCAACGTTCACGCCGGTGTTCACGTAGGTTTCTGACGAAATCAAAAAACCAAGTGACCGGGTCCGTCAGCCATTAGTTAGTCGCTATTTAATGCATAAAGGCTTCATGCCGTTGCGAATACTGCTAGAGCTCCGAATCGGCACAAGTTTGGTGGGACTGTTCGCGTTGATGCCAGCAACAGGTAGCTGCGGGACAAGGATGTCCGGTAGGGACTCACTCCTCGGCGTGCCGGCTTTCCTGCAGGTGGCGGCGCCGGGCGGCGGCGAGCTGGGAGGGGTCTGCCTCGCGCCCGACGCGAGCGAGGCGGTGGCGGCGGGCGCGGAGGGGCGGCTGAGCCTGCTGGAGATGCGCCGCGGCGGCGAGGAGCTGTCGTCGGTGGAGTGCGGCGAGGCGCTCTGCTGCGCCGCCACCGACGGGCAGCTCGCGCTCGCGGGCGGCGAGTCGGGCGGCGCCGTGTTTTGGGACCTGCAGCACCAGCGGGGCGTGGCGCCCCGGTCGCCGCCGACCGCGCAAGCCGCACCCGTCGGCCCTGGCCCCGACGGCCTTTACCCCCCGTTGCGCGCGCACGACGCGCCGATCCACGCGCTGGCTGCCGGCTGGCTGTGTTCCGCCCCCGACGACAGCGGCGCGCTGGACTGCCTGCACCTCGCCACGGCCCACGAGGATGGCCACCTCTGCGTCCACACCGCGCCGGGGCGCTAGTGGGTGCAGCTGCTAGGCGGATGTGACACCACCGCCATGTAACTGTGACAGTCAAGCTTAAGGAAGCTGTTGTTGCTTTGTGTCCGTCGACCTTCGAATAGCGCCATATACTCACCTTGCGCGGCGTCCTCGCGGTAACGATGGTCGGGAAACACATCCGGACAGACAAACTAGGCACGTAGCACGACCTCGGAACGCTTGTTGCCTCGGCGCAAGGAATTTATTGCAGCGCCGCCTACAGACTGGCAGTCTGCTCTGCGGGATCTCGGCTCAACAGATCAGCATACATGATTTAACATGTGATAGTCAGGCGCGCAACCTCATGCATGGCTTGGTCATCAGCGGGACAAAAGCGGACTACACTCGAAGGCCGCAATGTGTCTGTCATCAGCGGGAGAAATGGGCCTCACCACGAAGCTTGGATGCCTCGTCCTCAGCCCATGCTTTGTACTAGTAGACGCAGTCATTCGTCATATCCAAGGGGGCAGGTGCTTCTTGAAAGTCTCGCGGTTTCCAGTGCAAATTGTATCCTATGGGTGAAATAGCGCAGTATTTAGCATGTATTATTGTTAACGGGGACAAGCGATGGCATGGCCTCACCTTGTCCTGCCCTGGCTTGCGTGATGAGCGGCCCGCACGTGACGCCCAGCGCCGCGCCCCGGCCCAGCTGCAGTGCTGCCACCTTCGAAGCCAGCAGCTACGCAAAACTCGTCGTAAACGCTGTCTTGTGGGGCCATGGTTTATCGACATGTGCTAGAAGCCACACAAAACACAGGAATCCCCTATATATTGGCCCCACCAGTGGTTTCCCCATACATTAGTATGGATACAGTCATTGCACGCAGAAACAAGTCACAGTCTGACTACATGCATACGTAAAAGTAAGTAAAACTGGTTACATTTTTAATCGCCCGGCCACAAGACATAGCGCGGAGATCATTGATGCAGTGATGATGTCAATGCATGTAATAAAAATAGCCAGTGGCGACGTGGGGGGTAGGAACGATAGGGTGAAATAGCTCGTGATGGATCTTCCATGAACACAAGGTGCAAAGTAGGTCCAAGTAGAGCAGGCAACGGCGTTCTTTTCGATGTTGAAGTAATGACATATTGAATTATCTTACAACTTTGTTCCCGTTTAGTCTTGGTTGCGAAGCAGGCCAGCTATCTTACGGCTCCACCACACGAACCCGCATAGGGTCTACTGCCTGCCGGCAATGCGCATAGCGTGTGGTCCTCTGAAGGCCATTCTTGATGTTGAACTCTTTGACACTTGCGCTCCAAATGGCCACAGTTCGTGAGATACATTTACTTTTCTCACAGCACGCCGCGGTGGTAACTGGACGGTACGGTCGCTCTTCGTTGGTTTGTTTGGCGTGCATGGGGGTGCAGTTTGACGTATCATTATTGGTGCCGACAGGCACACGTGTCAATGGCATCTATACGCCTCATTCTTCACTTGAGGGTGTCACGTGTACAGACTCGAACTCTCAAACCGTGCCGCTCCTACCACACCCCCATCGGTGCGCCTGTGTTCGCCCCCGTGGGAGGCCTGGGTGCGCGGCACGCGGGTGTCGGACGTGCCGTGCAGCGCCAGCTCGCTGTTGTCCAGGCTTGCCCGCACGCCGGGCATCAGACTGAGCTTCGCGCCATCAAGTTTGTCCGTGCGCAGCCAGGAGAGGTCCTGCAAGCTGCTCTGCCGGCCTGTCACCGACCCGGCTCGCTCACCCCAAATCTGTCCGCCGACATGCAGAAGACTGGAGGTGGAGTTGCCGCCCCCTGCGCGCATGGAGGGACAGCATCCCGCCGATCATGTGAGTAGAAGAACGGGTGGTAGAGTGTGACTCGATGGATAGAGCGCAGAAGAAGGGGTGTGCGGGCTGTGATACAAGTGCGGAATCGCTTGCCTATTGCGAAGCCGGTGTCCGCGTGAGCCAAAAGGTACGTCAGAACAGAGGTTCCGCCACCCGCCATGGATCGATACGGCGGCAGACGTAAGGACATGTTTATTCGGCATGGGAATATCGCGCATACCATCCATTTGAAAAGCCATTGATACAACAGGTACAGGGCGCCGGCTCGGTGACAAGGCTACTGCGAATGCGGACCCGCCACGGCCTGTCAAACGTAGACGATACTGCCATAGCGAAACTATCGTAGCGAGCGTTCTTTTAGGCCGCATCCAACCTCAATTTTAGGCATAGGCTCGGCGGTGTATGAACACAGCACATCCCATACAGCTATTCCGGTTAGCTCGCTTCCCCCATCACACCTCAGTTGCCGTAAGCGGGACGCCCCTGGCTGCCTGAGCTTGCCTGCTGAGCTCTGTATGGATAGGCCTGACCCCGGTAGATGCAACAGGGGGGCGCTGTTGCCCTAGCTATCGCCCGCTGGAAGGATGCGGGGCTTGGACACATCGGAGGATGGCCGGTAGCTTGAACTGTGATTACACCTTGCGTTTCCTATAGTGGTGTACAGCGCACGGAAACGGGGGATGTGCCTACCTTTTTACGGCTCCGACATCGACCATTATGAAATGCCCCCGAGATGACACGGGTTTCTGACAAGGAAGAAAACTGAAGAGGCGAACTCCGGCTGTAAAAGACAATTCCAGCAATGAAATGCCTATCTATATGCATGTTGGTTCAGAAGGGCATGCCGAAATCCCTTTAGAAATAGATATCCGAATACTGCACGGACTAACCATGTCCCATACTTTAAGCGCATGATTACTTGCCAGATCCGCGCGCTGTGTTGAAGACAGCAGGCCCTAGGGGCACCTCAGTCTGAGCGAGTGGGTGCAGCATACCAGCACGCTGCAAGTCAATTTCGACGTCAACTAGGCTCATAATGAGGGTTCCCGTTACAGGCGCGTGAGCACCCGCGATCACGGAGTGAGCAGCTGCTGGCTTGGGGTGTACATTACGTAGCCCAGCACACAAACGCCGTGTCGGATGTATTATAGTCGTGCCACCCAAAAAGCGACGGCTGCTTCCGGTCTCATCCCCATCTACCCACAGCTTGAGGACAGTTGGCGAGGAGCGTCGCCGCACTTAGATGTTGCCACTGGCACTCCCACTGCCCACCCGTACACACACCACATCGCGACGCTGTTCCGGCGAGGCTCATCGCAGCTCACCACCAAGCAGCCAGGCGCCGTACCTGCGCTGGTACGCGGTCTTGCACCCGGCGCGCTGCTCCGCTGCCGGCTGGTCTGAGCAGCCAGTGCCGGGCGGGGGATCTTGTCGTCCAAGCTGCGCCGCTGGAGGGAACGCCCCGGAGGCGGAGGCCGGGTGCGGCCGGGGGACGCCCCCCTGGTCACTGCTGCCGCGCGGGCCACGCACCCGGCTGGCGTGCCTGGGCGGGCCGCGGCTGTCCTGCAGGCCCGCCAGCGGCGCTCGCACTGCCAGCGGTGAAGCTGCAAGACCTGGCATCCCGCCAATGCACAGGGCGCAATCACAGGGTCAGCGGCATGGGCGCGCCCGGCATCAGCGCGCATCCATGCTGTGCGCGCTGCACATCCATGTTGTGTACTCAAGCGCAGGTGGCAAACCATTCGAAACGGCGGTGCCTGACCGTGTTTACCCACCTTTCCACGTTTATCCCATTCTGTTACTGAATATTGTATTCTTTCTATTTTGTTCTTTAATTCGATAGTTTCCTTCTGATTTAGCGTTTCTATTTATATTCCGCTGTTCAATTCTTTCTTTCTCATTATTGCCGATGTCCCATCCTAGAAGGTTGTTTAGGGCTACAGCCAGGACACCGAATTGGGGGTTGGGTGGTGCCCTTTAGCCCGCCCCCCCCCCCCCCCCCCCCCCCCCCCAGGGGCCTCCGGGATGGGCGCGATTATCCATACCAGACGCAGAATCAAGTAAGGACTACACAATCCTTCATGTCTGCAATTGATTTCACGGCGTTTGTAATCCTCGCCTAGCGCGCTTTGCAATCCTTACAAATATATATATTTGAGGCTGTGTATATGCTGTGTATATACTATGTATTTACTTTGAAAAAACAAAAACGAAAAACAAAAACGAAAAACAAAAAGCGAAAACGAAAAACAAAAAGCGAAAAATGAAAAACAAAAAGCGAAAACGAAAAACAAAAAGCGAAAGATGAAAAACAAAAAGCGAAAAATGAAAATTTTAAATTGCAAACTTTTTGATTACATCGCAATTGCGCGCGCTCCACACGCCCCAAAAGTGAGCCACGCGGGGGGGTCGCGGATGGATTGCTTATCATGTCCCTCCGTAACCCCCCCGTGTGGCTCATATTATATATATATATCTATATATATATACACATATGCGTTATAAATGCGTTTATCCCCACCCCGGAACAACGACTACCTGATGACACGTTAAGGTAATGCGTAATCGTTGCCCGTATGATTTATGTCATGGTACATCATATATACCCAATCGCCGTGAATCGGTCCGCATTCCTGGATCGTTGTCTAGTTTCAAACTATGCATGTGTACTTTTTCCTTAGAACATGGGCAATACAAACCCAAACAATGTACGCATCTGTCAGCTTTCTTTCACATCAATGCAACCTATCAGCACATGCGCTATCCTATTTCTATTATATTTGAAGTGCCGAACTTTCATCATAGCGGACCGTTTAGTTCATGCCATGCCGACATGCATGAATAACGCGTTGCCGGCAATAATTCCCCATGGCTAGCTGCAGTAGTGTGTAATGCAGCGCAATCGTGTTGCGCCATTGGAGCTGGTGCTACTGAACAAGCCGGGTGGGGGGGCGCAAACGGACTTGGATGACACCAACGGTGCCATGGTTGCGGTTTCCAGCGCGCCCCAGCAGGGAAGACGCGTGTCCTCCATGGAGCGCCTGGGAGCCGCCGGGCGTGGTATGTCCTAGGGGGGCAGGCAAGCAACGCAGCCCCGGGGGGAAGGGGGGGGGGGGGGGTCAGTTTGCGACCCAAGCTGGCAAAACTCCGCGGCACGCTTATAGGCGCCGTGCGAGCACTGGGCGGGGGAAAGGTAAGAGTGGCAGCAGCACAAATACTTTGGGCCGGGGCTGGCAATTCATCGATGGTTTTGTGTGGGTCTGTGCGGGAGGGTGCGGGGAGTCTGCTGGATGGCCACTGGGACGTGCGCTGCTAGGCGGCGGGGTGAACCCCGTGCGGCTCACCAGGCTGTGCCGGCGTCCGCTTTCAGCTGCCCCAGCCCTGCAACGGGACCATCCCACACAGCACCGCATCACGCATGGCAGAAGTGAGTCCACGCCGGGCGGGGGGGGGGGGGGGGGGGGCGGGGGGGTGCAGGCAAGCGGGCACAGCGGGGAGCATGTGCCGGGAGGGTTTGCAGCGTCCCGGGGGCAATCAATGGCGCAGGTACCCACCCCCTTGCCACCGCCGCTCCCGCAAAGTGGTGGCTAGACGTTCTGGCTTTCAACTGCGTCCGCCTCTCACGCGCAGCCTGCCAACGACAAGGTGCACGCTCAAACATGTTGGCTCACCGCCAAGCAGCGCCATGCTGCATACAGCGTTTGCCTTGTAGGTATGCACACAAAAGGGGTTTAGGGTTATGGGATTTATAGGGTTCTGGGGTTTTAGGGTTTGGGATTTAGGATTTGGGGTTTTAGAGTTTGATTTTGCAGGCTTGGGGTTAGGGTTGAAAACCTTAAAACCCTAAATGGAAACTGGCAGCGGGTAAAGCAGAGCCCAGTTTATGTCCATGCCGGCGTGAATTTCTGTGTCACGCCTGCGTGTCCTAAGATGCCGGCGACAACTTGCACAACACTCCGAGGCGCATGTCTACTTGCGCTCCTGTCATCACTGTCGACAGCGCACCTCAAGGATCTCCAGGGCGCTGAGCTTCATTTCAGGCTGCGGCGTCCCCTTGCTGCTGGAGCTGCCGGCACTGTGATGGGAGGAGGTCCAGCTGGATGACGCCATCAGACCTTTGCCGCCGGGCGCCTCATCACTGCGGCCACCGTAGGCGCTGTCCAGGCACAGCGGCAGTGGGGTTTCTCGGTGAGGCGAGGCAGCGGCGCGCGGCAGCAAGACGGGCGGCATGCGGAGGCACGAAACCCGGTGAGAGCTTCCAGCTGCGTCCAGCAGAAAGTTGAGCCAGTGCTCCACGTGGTCCACGAACTTGCAGTCAATCACGGCGCCGGGCGCCGCGGCCTTGTCGCTGAACGCCTCCAGCATGGAGAGCACGTCCTGCACGCCCGCCGCTCAATGGGTTAAGTAAAACGGGACACCGGACTGCTCGCTGGACTGCTAGCCGGCCTCAACGACCGCCCTATGGAAAGGGCACAGTTGCCCGGCGGCATGGATTGAACTTGGGCACGCAATCAGCGAGTGGCTGTGCTCGGGCTTCAGCAATGACTCAGCTACTACCATACAAACACTAACGGTCTGCGGATACATCCCCCCCCCCCCCCCCCCTCGCGCGAAGCCGAACAACTATTAGTACGGAGAAATAAGTCAGAATACGGCATGAAATATTCTGACGCAAAGGTGAATAACTATCATTCTTACTTTTGGGTCCTCGGAGGGATCTCCCCCCCCCCCCCCCCCCCCCCCCGTTTCTCCGCAGACGCCTTACGTTACCTTGAAGTTGCACTGCGCTAGCTGCCCCGAGACCTGCGCCGCCACCTTTGCAATCTTCCTGAACGCCAGGCCGCTGCTGGCTCCGGCCCCGTGGTCCTGCGGTCGGCATGCCGAACAAGCGTCAGCGAATGCGCTCCTGCTCGCCATGGGCCACTGGCGGTCCCTGCTAGGCGGAGGGCGGGAGTTGGACTCCCCGCAATGCGTATAATTTAAATCAGGTACAAGTATTATCCCTACCGGATAAAATTACACACGTACGAGTGTTCGTAGCTACGGGATGTCATATGTGGTAACAAGTGCGATACTATCCGTAATAATTTCGCGGTGGTTTGCTCTGGGACGGTCTTGAGCAAACCCTGCCTCGTAGGTAGGGATACCCACCTCATCAAAACTGGCCATCCCCTGGAGCCCCTCCGCCAGGTGCAGCACTCGCATCTTCATGGAGATCGTCCATTTCTTGAAGTCGGCGACCGAGGGCGCCGCATCCGCGGTCACCATGAACTTGTTGCCCTGAGAGTGCACACAGCCGGGGCGGTTGCGTTTGCTGTGTGTCAGAGAGTAATCAAGGGCCTTCCACGAGGCGGTTTTAAAGCATTCGACCTTTGCTGCCAGATCTGCCGCAGCTGCCGGAGATGGCTCACTGGCGTCAGCTTGAAGTAGTGATTCTTTCAGCCTGTAGAACTCCTCCCTTGCGCCGAGCACCATGTCTCGTGCCTCTGTGATCTGTCCGAGGCTAAGCCTGCCGCCAGGATTCTGCGGCGCCGGGCTGGCCCTGCCGCTCACCCTGCACCAAAACCATCAATGTCTGAGGAGTTCACGCGCGGCTGAAAAAGCATGCATGTTTTCGCTGATAACTGTCTGACTGCTATGATGGACAATGTATGCATGGGGTCTAGTGCGTGGCGCTCAGTTGACGCCGCCCATCATTGTTACAACAGCAGGGGGGGGGGGGGGCGGGCGAATCGAGACGGTCATTGTATAACAGGTTTTGTCCCTTGGGTACTACCTGCGTTGCCTGCGGAATGAACGTGATGGCGGTCCATACAAGTGCGGCACCCAGAGCATCCAACGCGCAAATAGTCAAGACAGGGTAAGGCATAAGACAGGGGATCATGATAAAACATGGGACCATGCAAACCCGCTGCACAACACTTACAACACTAACAGCCGCAACTCCCACACGCTGCGCCCAGGCCCACGGACTTGGCGTGTGCCTCAAGAGGCCCGCATTGCCGAGGGCGTGACAACGCACTGATAACCGCCACATGTGATTATGGAGTGAATGAAAATAATACACAATACATGATCACTCCCCACATTTAGCCACCTGTCAAGCCGGGATTTGCTACTTTTTTGTTTCTGCGACTCTGCGGCTGTGTTGGCGGGGCGGCAGCTGTGGGCGGTCGCACCTAGCGCCCAGCCGGAATCCCTGTGGCGTGGTAGTGCCCTTGGGCAGCAGCTGCAGCGCCGGGCCTTGGGCGGGCTGCTGGGTGGGGAGGGAAGTATCGGGTCGCCCAGGAGGCGGCGGGGGCTGCTGGTTCGGAGCAGTAGGGCGGCAGCCGTGGTTTGCCACCCGGACGATGGGCATGGGGTTCATCCTCTGCTCCGGTGGGGCCTGCGACGCCCCTCTGGAGGCCGGCCGGCTACTTGCTTTGATCGCCTTCTCTTCCCGCTCCTTAACACCGACCGACGGCTTCGCTGCCACTTCAGTCCCCATCCAGTCGCCCCCAATTTCGTCTGTTGGGAGCGCTTTCACTGGGGTTGGGCCTTGGCTCAGACCGGGGCATGGCTTGGGGGGCGTTGTGGCATTGACATCTCTGCGTGCCTTGGGCCCTTTTTTGGCGTTTCCCGTGCGAGCTTGGCGCACCGTTGCCCCAATCACCTGCCTGCTCCACTGTGCATTGGCAATAGCACAAATCACGGCAACACCACAAACGTCAGAGCTCATGCCCTTCTCCGTCCTCAGGGCCCATTGCTGGCCCTGGCCCGGCTGCCCCTCTGGAGGCCGGCCGGCTACTTGCCTTGATCGCCTTCTCTTCCCGCTCCTGAACACCGACCGACGGCTTTGCTGCCACTTCAGTCGCCGTCCAGCCGGCCCCAATTTTGTCTTTCGTGGGCGCCTCCTCTGGGGTTGGGCCATGGCTCCGACCGGGGCATGGCTTGGGGGGCGTTGTGGCATGGACATCTCTGCGTGCCTTGGGCCCTTTTTTGGCGTTGCGCGTGCGGGCTTTGCGCACCGTTGCCCCGATCACCTCCGTGCTCCACTGTGCATTGGCAATAGCACACACCATGGCAACGACACCACAAATACGTCAGAGCTCGTAGCTGTCTCCGTCCTCAGGGCCCATTGCTGGCCCGGCAGCTGTGCCCAAGGGCGCAATGGTACCGTACCTGACAATGCAACATCCTGCACAATTCAAGGCAGCTGAGCGCTGTCGGCCTATGGCATTGTGAGAAGAGTGCCGGACTAACACCATATACCGAGCTGTGTGTATATATACATAGATAACACTGCTGCTACCTGGGAAAAGTAACGTTCTGAGGGCAAAGTTTGAATGTCCGATACTAACGTGAAGTTTCCTGATCTGTTTAAACATTGTAATCAACGCATCCCCTTGCACATAGGGGGGCTGTATTTATTTTCGGTGTAGTATATATTGTGCTCGGGACCGTTGATCAATGGGTGCCACGTCAACGGTGCGCACCTGCCAGCCCCACCCGGACTTCACAAGAGCAGCCCCTTGGCCAGAGAGGCTGCCTGCACCGCCGACCAGGTCCAGCACGATATTCTTGAATTTCCGCGCGTTTCGGTTTCGCCACCGCCTGCACTCGGAAACAGCGCCGAGAACCTTAGTACGAGCAAATTCCACGTTCAGGATTGAGCTGAAACATCCCGCCGGGTACTATGAGCGAGTGTCTTGCAGACGCCGCGTCAACGACGATGGCAGGTCACGAGTTCCTGATGAAAGAAACTGCTCAGCCGCATTGGCTATTGGGCGAGCCAGCCTTGCCTTTGCACGAGGATAGCGGCCCATTCCGTTTGCTCCGGCGACGGATACGCGTCCCGAGCTTCAGATTGGGTCCGCAGAACGCGCATCTGAAGCACCTCCTCCTGCGCAATATTCAGCGCGGCGCCGGATGGAACTCAGATGACGACGAACGAGCGGGCGTGGGCGACACTGCTGTTTGTTGTTTATGCACGTAAGCGTGGAGCCCCCAGGAGCTCTGCCGCACGTCTCCAGTTGTGACATTAATGCCGCGCTGGCGGCTTGCGGTGTTCTCAACCTCAAACTTGTTTAGGCCCTTGTCGGTGGACCGGTGGCTCTCGGCCATAAGAGCGTCCTTCATGCGCAGCAGCAGCCGGCTCATGTCGAACTGGGTGAAGAGAGGGCAGGCGTTAGCTATTGGCGCCGACAGCGGCCGGTGTTCGGCACTGCCGTAATCGGCTCGTCGGCCCGCTGTGAGAGGCAACGTAGCACCACCTGTCCGCCCCCGTAGTAACTCACCAATATTCCAATCACGCGTCGTCTCGAGAAGTAGGAGCAGATGTGAAGGGGGGGAGGGGGCGGGTGTCCGTCCACAGTGTCGTGGCGTCGGGGCAGGCGCTACGTGTAGTGGAGCGAAGGGTTTGTTCACCAGTAAGGGCTCGCAGATGGCTGTGGCATCGACTGGGGACCTTCTTCGTGAGTGTGAAATAATGGCCCTCCTTGCCGCATGAACATCCGCGAATGCAGGGCCGAAAGAACAGCCCTGGGGGTACAGTAGACCTGCTGATTCAGGCGTACATCAACCGCGTTGTAACATACCCGTACCAGTAAGCGTATATTGTACGATTTGCGTACGCAACGCGTATTGGAACACGTACTCGTACCAGCGAGCTGAAGCCAACGGGGACAAGGAGGCTTTGTTGCAGATCAGTATTACTTAAATCAAACCGTAATATACTCACGGTGTGTAAATTCGTCAATTCCCGACCTCTTGGGTTGAGCGGAGAAAATGGAGAAGCGCGGCCCCGGAGCGTCTCGTCAAGCACGGCATCGTCGCACGCGGTGCCGCTTCCTGCTTGCCCTGCCTCGCCGAGGCAGAGGCATTGATTCAACATCACGGACGTCGATGGCGGGCAGCCCACCGGCCTGCTCTACAAGTGAGTGCCGCAACGTGATTCGGGCAATTCTTCTTCGCACCGGCGGGCACTATCTGCGGCCCCAGTCCCCCCGCTCACTCTCTCCGTGCGCTCTTCAAATTAAGTATTGGAAGGGGACAAAGTTGTACACCATGATAGTGGTGTACAATGACGTCACCCTTCCCACCGTCATGTCTGTCCAGTGGGACTGGCCGCGAGACTTCCACACAGACATCAAGAAGTGGCCGCGCATGCCGCCGCCTGAGTACGCCAAGCCCCGGACAGCCATTGAGGCCAAGCTGGAGGCGGGCCTCCGGCGCTGTGGGGAGGAGCAGTATGATGCTAGAGTGCCGGAGGCGGACCCGCTGGTGTCCGCGGAGATAACGTTGTACATGCGCAACGTGACGCATGAAGATGCTACGCCGGCAGCCACCCCCGCTGGCTCTCCCACCCCAAGGCAACCAGACGTTCGGAAACCCCGGCGTGCCGATGGGACAGTAGGCAAGTACAGCGGTGTTAGCAACACGGAGATCCCTAAGCATGTTGAGGGAATGATGTCAGCATGCTTAGGGATGCCCATGCCCGCCTTGAGAGAGAGCAGAGCAAGAGAGTGCGTGAAGGAAAGAAGATGCTCGCTGACAGGAAGGCGGCGGCCAAGCGCTAGCCGTGCGTTGTAGTATTTTCCCTACATCTCTCAAATTTGGATCGCAAATGTCACGAAAAACCTATTACAATATGGTTATATGGGGGGAGGGGGCTGCGGTGCTGCGGGTCCCGTCGGCGCAGCCCGTTGGGTGCCCGGAGATGAGGAGGAGGGGGGGGGGGGGGGGGGGGGGGCTCTACGTGGGCGCAGCGCGCTTCTTGCCCTGCGGGCCCCGCTTCGGCCGCTCAGGCGTGGACAGCTCATGTTGTTGGCTTTCATGAATTTTCATGTAGCCAAAGACCTCCCCAACCCTAAACTCTGGGTGCCCAGCAATGCCCCTCCGGTAGGCAGTCATTGTGACGGAGTTAGCGTGCTCGGACCCGTGGCAGCCATAGTTCAGCAGGTCGCCATACCATTTGATGTAATCATGGAAATGGCAATGCAGGACGTGGCAGTACACGGTGGCAGCGTCATTCTCACCTGCAGCATCGACAAAGGCCTGCACAAATTTCTCTGCCACCTGCTTGATTTGCTGTGCGTGAGCCTCCCGCATGTGCAGAGGTGACAGCTAGGCGGTGCCGGGTGCGCGCGCTGGGTCCACGGGCTCCAACAGCAACTCCCATAGCTGCTTTCGGATCTCCCAGGCGGTCTGCGCCTTCACATCATCGGAGGCGCTCACCGTCGGGTAAGTCTCCCTTACGTGCTCCAGCGCCTTGTCGTAGTGAGCGATCAGCTTGACGCACTTTGCGCCGACGAAGGACTTCTTCTTCTCGCCAATAGAGACAGCATGTTGCTTCTTGTTTTGTCTCTTCTTGCTGTTGACTGTGATGCCGAGCTCGTCGAACATCCACTGCCGCAGCGCCAGCATATCCTCTGGGGTGGCGCAGTGGCGCTAGACCGTGTAGTAGTACAGCCCCGCCGTGATGCGGAGGCTGTTGCGCAAGATATCAGGCGTCTTACGCATGGCTCCGATGTGTAGCAGTGGGGGCTTCAGGTACATGCAATGTGCATATAGTTATAAACAATCAGCAACATAGAATTACCAATCAGCATCAAACATATTGCTACATATGCAAACGCTGCAAAACAATTCGAGATAACAAACCTCTGCGCAGCATGGAGCCTTGCAAATTCCCTCAGCCCGTTCTTGGTCTTCTTTGGGGGGACATCGCCATGCTTGCGGATCATCTTGTTGCAGCACAAGCTCTTGTATGCCTTGTCCACGATACCCTTTACAAAGCTGTGAGTCGCCTTGATCTGCCAGATATCATCTCCCTCCACTCTGCCCCCTCCGCCTGCAGCTGCTCCCATGTCATATGGAAGTGCTTGGTAAGGGTTGTGCAACAACTGCACCCCTGGTTTGCCACATAGCGCCCACACCGGTTCGCGTAGGTACTCGTTTCTGAAGACCATGGGCGGGTCTCAAAATCCGAGATGTGTAGCTGGCAACGCTTTTTGCCTACGTGGCACGCGCTACGTGCGTATTATTAGCACGTGACCGCTTGCGCTCCTCCTTCATCATCCCGCCGCCAGCACCATCCCTGCCCGAGACACACAGGATGAGGCATCCGAAGGCCACTACCATATGCCTACGTTAGCGCGCTGCTAACGCGGTATGCGCGTGATGGTTCCGGCCGGTGTCCCTGATTGGCATCGGTGGGGCGGGATGGGTTGGCGAGACGGGCGGTCACGTGGCCTCTGAGTTTTGATTGTATTTGACTGTATCAACCGGATACTAATCATTTCTTATACTCGTTTCGGGGGTTGCATCTCAGGATTGTGACCCCGCTACACATAGCTTTAACCCCGGGAGGATTTCATTTAGCGAGTACCCCGGGACCCGGTGTGCCACACATGAGCGCCACATCAGTAAACCATAAATAAGTAGCGATACTATATATATATATTATATTACACGCATAATATATTATACAGAATATTATCCAGCGAAGCGTCAATTTTCCGGCGGTGAGCTTTATTGCCGTACGGGTACCCGTATAGTGCAGCGGATCGGGCCTATAGGTGCATGACTAAGGCGCTTATCTACTGGCATATACTACTAATTACTATAATCCACCCACCCGCCCGCCCACGGTCCTTAATTACACAGCCGTCCGATTATGATCTCACGGTTGGGAGGCTACGAGTACTGGTACTCGCTACTCGCTGTTGGTAATGGAATAAAAACTCTGGTACTTCAAAGCGCTGGCAATGCAAACGCTCGCTGCTAGTGCTTCAAAGCGCTGGCAATGGAACTGTAGGCCAGTGATATAGAACCTGTTCTTTTAAAAGTTTCTGAAAAATCGACGCATCGCTGATTCAACCGTCAAGTTATTCATACAAAATATATACATCCATGCACATGTTGCAGCATTTGTGAATGCAACGTCAAATGCATCATCGGTATAGCTTCTCTGCCGAGCAACCACATTGCCCACCGCGACTTGCATTATGATACTTGTTGTTTCCCCTCGCACACCGTCACTGGCACCTTAGAGCCACCTGGTAGCGTCACTCCCTTGGTGGCAATGTCATTGAGCACGTCGAAGAAGCGCTTGCCCCTCTCCGCCAACACCTCACATGCGTCATCCCCCTCGTACATAAGGACATGGTTGTTCCCTACCAAGATGTTGTTCTGCAGGCCGTCATGCCGGACCGCATTGCTTGGTCACACCGGTGGTCTACTTGACACCCATACATGTGAGCGCCAGAAGAGTCCATTATGCCATGGACATGGGGGGGGGGGGGGGGGGGGGGGGGCTGCTCATAGTCTGGGGCGTAGCCGGACCACCTGAGGTCCCAGATGCGGTTGGCCACGGCCATCCAGATGGGGACGGCTGCAGTCACGATTTTGCCCTCCGGCACTTGGTGTTCCACGCCGAGCTCCTCCTTCGCATAGCCCCTCCATTCCAACACCGCACGGTTCGAGGACAACTGCGGGAAGGGGATGTCGAACAATGACAGGGTGCGTGGCACATGACCGGATTAAACCACTTCCCGGTGCCCCGGATCATGCGATGGTATTCCTTGTCACTGCATATGCAACGTGACTTTAGGCAGCTGCCCACCTGCGGCGAGAAGTGCTCTTGAATCCTCGCCGACCACAGCCGTCACTGCGTGGCGACAGCACGGGCCGTGGCACGGCGCTCCGGATGGGGCAGGGAGCTAAAAGCGGTCGGTGAGCTTGGCATCAACGTGCCGTTGCAGCTTGTCTTCCTCCGCGTCGTCCTCGGCACGACCTGCCGCCGCGTCTAGGAATTCTCCGATCTTCTCAGCGGCATTGTTCGCGCACCACTGCGAGAAGGTGCGGGGCACCTTCGAAACGCACTCGCTGGCCTGCTATGCTGGAAGACGGTGCACCGCCGCAATCTCGAGTGCCTCGCTGACCTCTTCGTGCTTGTGCTTGACAAGCGCAAGATTGCGGCGCGTGTGCTCCATCGTAGCTTCAATCCTTACACGCGCGCTCGAGCTGCACGCGCATGCCGGCTAGCTGCTTGTCCTTGTCATGTACCGCCCGGGCTAGCTGCTCAGCGCGTTGCACTGCCTCGCCCTCACGGAGCTGCTTAACCTCAGCCTACAGCTCGACCAGCTGTTCCTCAACGCTCCGGCGTGCGGGCTGTTGCTTCTGTGGTGTTGATTGGGCGGCCGCCAGCTTTGAATCCAACGAGGCGACCGCGCCATCGCGCCCGGCGTGCGGGCGGGCAGCGGAGCGCCGTGGCCCACACGCAGTGCTGACGAAGCGCCCATGCGCGCCGCGTTCGGGGCCTCGTCCTTGCTGCGGCGGGTCGAGGCCGTCGACAACAATAGCTGATGCATTAGTTACTCGTGTTTTGCGGGCGACGGGCGGGCGGGCTGTTGCCTCATGCCGCGTCCGCGGGCGATTCGGCACCGCCCCACACAGGACCATCGCGGTCAAACCCTGTAAATACGAGTGCCCCCGCCCTATGGGCCTCTTGTCAGTCTCTTGGACTGACCGACGACTAACCTGGTGGCCGGCTCGTTCTGTGGGTAGGCCATGTGGGAGGGATGGCATGGCACCGCCGCCGGCGGTTGTGCCTGACGCCATTTGTATTGTCCGTGGTGTATTCGGAATACAAACTACCCCGTTGGTACGGGGTACCGCGGGAAGCGGTGTGTCAAGTCGCCGACTCCCGAGCGGTCCCGGTCGAGCACCGACCCCGCTTCAATCGCCACGGAAGCCCACAGAACTTTCAAAGCGGTATGCATATGCAGTAGATAATCTTACTGGTGTGAATTAATACAAAGGCCACTACAGGTAACGAATGATCACATGTGCTAGATGCAACATTCAAGAAATCCATACTACAGAAATTTAGAAGGAAATCCAAAAGTGACGAATCCACCGCGAAATAAAGCAGTGTTAAACTACTTCCATGAGCAGGCAGGTAGGCACTGGGCAGAGGGAGGCACAGCCAGTTTTGCCAAAGGACCAGTGTCGATGGATTACATCGGCGCTGAGGCCTGGGAAGACAACCATGGTGGGAGTGGAGGGTAGGTGTTGCACAAGCAACAGCAAAAGGGATGGACTGTGCCCAGTCCGTGTCCCGCCTAAATAGCCAGTGCTGTCGAAGGATCTAGAGCTGCTGCCACCAACCCTCCGGTGCCGGGGATGCCGGCGGCCGATATACGAATCGGCGCAGGAAGATTCCGGAAATTTCCGGAGCATCGTGGCGCCGATTGCACACGGCCGACTGGGGCTGGCACCGCTATAGGATTGGGGCATCACTCGGTTGTCGTTTCCTAACATCAGTTAATACTTAACAACGATTAAACTACTTCCATGAGCATGCAGGTAGGCACTGGGCAGACGGATGCACAACCAGTTTTGCCATGGAAGCCGAAGGCCACAGCGGTGTGGCGGCGCGCGCTTCCCACTTGCCCGCTAAGCCGGTGTTTGAAAACAAAACAACACACCGACGGGTGCGCGGGCCGGCCACACGTTCGGCGGCTGTCTCCACGCTCCCCGTCCATCGCTTGTGCGCAAGCTGCGGACGCTCCACCTGCCGAACAACGAGCACGGCTCGCGCGACGCATCGGAAGCGCCGCGGAGCCGATCATGCAGGCGAACGCGGGACGCCAGGCTAACGCAGGGACCGCGGTGTCGCGACGACACGCGCAAGAAGATGTGATTCGGCCCCCTCTCCAACGTCGCCACCCCGAGGCGCTCGAGTAGCGCTCCAGTGACACGTCGCGCGCGATAGGTGGCCAGTAATTTCAGAAGAAAGCTCCGGCGGCGCCACACGTCGGAAGCCGTAGTAGATAAGCGGCCGAGCGATCAGCGCACGACGTGCCGGGATGTCAGCAAGAGTAATAGCTCGGGTGTCGTCTCGCGCAAGGGTGACGGAACTCCCGCCACGCCGAAGGCAAGCAGAGGTCGGAGGGATCCGGGCTGCAAGCACCGTGGACGGCTGATGCCACAGGGGTATCGGACGTCACGCTGGCGGGCGAGCAACGCGGGGCCGGCGCGCGATGGGAAAAGCGTCGGAGTGCCGCGCCATACGGGCCGGCGCGGCTGGCACGCCCGCTCTGCGCGATTGGGCGGCCCAAGAACAACCTAGCAGCGGAACGCCATCGCTGCGGAGGTTTAACGTGCACCGATGATTCCGAGCACAGACGCCCGCCGCCAGGCAGCGGCCCACCAGGAGCGGAGGATCCTGGGTGCGGCAGGCCCGGCGGCACCACCCCCACCTCCACGTGGTGGGCGCTGGTAACCCCTAAGACCCGGGCTGAGCGGGGTGGCCGGTTGTGGCGGGTCCTTGGATCATGCGACGACCGGGGAGCCCTACGGGGGGATTTTCAAATAATATTTCTCGTAGTCGTGGTAGTGCCTGATGGCGCCGCCGGGCAGCAACCATGTACGTGGGGCTGCTAAAAATAATTCTTGTACGACCTCGGCCTTGCGTCGGCCTCTCCGAGATCCGCCTACGGGTGGGGGAGGGTGGTCTGTACGACTCGGACGGGGCAGCCTACTCGCGAGGGTTGTTCGAAATAAAATCGTGTTCTCGTACCTCGGTACGACCCGCGACCGACCTGCACAAGGTCTGGCGTACCCCCCACCCGTATGTGTTCCACCTGTGAATCACTCGAATCCCGGCCTAGTACAACGGAGTGTTCGGCGGCGCCCTGCGGCCGACCCGTTCGGAACACCCGGGAAACCCTCAGCCGCCCCGTGAGAACGGGCGAGGGCGGCGAGCGCGAGGAGACATGAGCCCGGCACTTAAAGGCGGGGCGGGCGTTCGGGGGCGGAGAGGCCGGGCATGGCAGCGACTCAGGGGCCAGGAGACAGGAGCCGCAGTGGCCAAAGGGAGTCGCAGCCATGCAGCGGGAGGAGTCAGCTGGCGGTCAGCTCGGTCTGACCCTGGACGGGCGGCTACAACGACGAGGCGCGCTGCGGAGGCGAGCGGCGCGCGGGCGAGCAGGACCGGCCTGCCGACCACGCACGGAGCGACGACACGCGGACGCGGGGGGGGGGGGGGGGGGGTGCCCGCCTTTCCCCCTCCAGACCTCCTTGGGGATCCTACCGCAAGAGCTCAGGCGGGCGAGATGGAGGCAGCATCGGCGGACCGCGGCCGAGGCCGGTGGACCGCCACAGCCGGCGTGGTGGGGCGATCGGCGCCGCGACTTGCGGGATGTTTTCAGCGATGGCGGCAGGTGGAGCCAAGACGCACGACGACCGAAGATTGCGCGGTGCCGGTGCATTCCCAATGTACAGAAAAACCTTTTTGGGGGTGGGGCGAGTACTGCATTCGTAATCCCGCACTGCCAATTAGCGGTAATCGCTCGTACTGGCAACTACCCGTAGTTATCCGAAAGTAACACAGCTACTGATCACGCGATGGAAGGAGGCGGGGCTTGGAAACGAAAGAGGATGGCCGGAAGTTGGAGCTGTAATTATGCTATATGTGTTCCCTACTATGGTTAGAGATGGCATGTCCTAAGAGCACCTCAGTCTGGGCGGTGGAGAGCAGTAGACTAGCACGTTGTAAACAATTCCAATTCCAATTCCAATTCCAATTCCAATTCCAATTCCAATTCCAATTCCAATTCCAATTCCAATTCCAATTCCAATTCCAATTCCAATTCCAATTCCAATTCCAATTCCAATTCCAATTCCAATTCCAATTCCAATTCCAATTCCAATTCCAATTCCAA